>JAPFUP010000774.1:0-17143 GCA_030780425.1 Beauveria varroae
AAGAGTTCTACTCTTAATAAGACCTTATACTAAAGATACTACTTATTACTACCTTATAGTATTTAACCTAACTTACTTCCTAAGAAATAGACTAACTATAGATTAGGGATAAGCTATTATTATAATAAGCTTATAAAGTTAATTATATATAGGCCTTAACTAGTATTACTTAGGCATGTACCTAGGAAGCTAAGCTATAAGATATTAGTAATATTACCTAAGTAGCTATTATTAATATCTTTAATGCTACTAGTAAGGCTAACCTTTTCTACTAGTATTATATAAGACACGAGATCCTTAGCTTTAGCGTAGGCGGCTACCTAGGGACCTGCGGCAGACATTTCCGCTATCTATAATCAGTTAGCTTCGACTTATCCGTCTCTTCTCCTACGTTCATATATCGATAGGAAACTCACGCGATAGATACACTAGCGGCGATTAGCCGTAGAAATACGTGTCGTTAGTAATGACATAACCAGAAGCTGCAACAGCAACGAGCTGGACCGCGACTGCGACTGCGACCGCGACAGCGCGAAGCATGCTCGCAGCAACCATTTCCTCTGATTCTTGGAAACCAAGAATGTCCTTTTACTTTCACAGTGTCCCAGAATGAATGGCCGACCGCAAGGTGGACTGCAATGGGCGAGAAAAGGTTGCGACTCGGACAAACGAGGACGGCACGCGCAAGCTGTTTACTCCTAGCCCCCCCCGGGAGCTACTTGCCGATGCAGCTCGATTTGCGGGGAAGACACAGTGGCGCAGCTCTGGCAGGATCTGGGACGAGATGGAAAGATTAATGCCGCGGACTAGCCTACAAGTACAAGATTCTCATTTATTACTTATCTAAATGCATGCAACCAAACAAGATGTGCATATTTGTCTACTTCAACTCATCCTCATGATTGCACGCCGTTGGGTAAACCGTCGGAGTAAACCTTACCTTGGCCGCCAATGATATTTCTGGCTCCTCCTTGTTAAAGTTTGGGCTAATGAGTACCTGCCTCGCACCTCAGCCGCATGCAGAGAGCTTTGAAAGTTGCTTTCAATTGCCAGGCTTTCAGGTCATCGTCCTCAATAGTTAGCAATGTGGCGTCCTCGCCAACCGTTTGTCCTGGTGTGGCCCAAGTTAGTTTTGGCGAGAAGAATGCGGTGGCTGGAACTTATAATGCGCCACCAACGGTTGGTTCGCACATTGGCGCACTGGATTCGCCCCGACTGACCCAGGCGACCCTTACCTAGACCTAGGTACCCTTCACGCTACTACTTTAGTGTAGATTGCTACAACTAACGATAGATGAGAGCAGAATGACTAGATCAAAAGTTGGCCAACCGTTCCTACCCCGCCTCCAACTTTGTGCTTTCGCTGCCAACTGCCAAGGAGTTTCTACCCCAATAGTGTCATTGTCGCCACTTTCCACCACAGCCAAACTAGATGGAGGGGTAGACATGGTCGAGGTTACAATATTGGCAGTAAACTGGAGAAAAAAAAGCAGCGACATGCATATAAACACTCTGAGAGGAAATCAATAAAAGGAGACGGGGCAGCTTCTTCCTCGCGCATCTCGCTGTGGAAAACAAGCTCTCCTTGCTAGCACGTTGAACTCTAGCTCATGACCATGCCCGCGGCCATGGCACCAGGACTCGCCGAAAAATATGAAATAAATGCCGATATGGGCGAGGGGTTCGGTCAGTGGAAAATGGTAACTTGACGTCTCCGGATCCAACTCTGCTGTCCAGCCCAGCTCGACGTACCGCTGACCTTGTAACAGGGCCCTGACGAGGAGCTCATGCCGCTGATTGACGCTGCCAACATTGCCTGCGGCTTCCACGCCGGCGACCCGTCCATCATGCTCAAGACCATCCGTCTCTGCAAGCTACACGGCGTCAAAGCAGGCGCCCACCCGGGCCTACCCGACCTCGTCGGTTTCGGCCGCCGCCGTATGGAGGTCTCCCCCGCCGACGTGCACGCCCTGGTCCTCTACCAAGTCGGCGCTCTCCAGGCCATGCTTGCCTCTGAAGGCGTGCCCCTCGCCCACGTCAAGCCACATGGAGAGCTGTTTTTCTACATGCAGCGCGACGCCGCGATAATGCGCGCGGTGCTGGAGGCGTGTAGGACGTTTGGGGTGCCGGTGTACGGATGCGAGAACGAGGAGCAGAGGAGCATGTGTGAGGAGCTGGGACTGCAGTTTCAGGGGGAGGTGTATGTGGACATTGATTACTCAAAGGAGGGAAAACTGGTGCCTAGGGCGCAGTCGAGGGAGGTGACGCCGGAGATGTGTGGTGAGAGAGCGGTGGAGGCGGCAAGGACGGGCACTTGGAATAACGGCGAGGTGGATTTGGGGATGAAAGGGAGGATATTTAGTATTTGTATCCATTCGGATGTACCAGGGGTTTTGGATAATGCAAAGGCGGTGCGTAGGGCGGTGGATGAGGTGAATAAAGCGAGGCTCGGGTAAATGCATTCGAGCCACCACAGAAGATTCGGAACAAGAGAGTTTTGGGCAGATTTTGCAAGCAATTGGTTGCTCAAGACTTTCAATCTAGTCATGTATCTCGTTGTATAAGGCATGGATTGTGCACTCGCACTTTTCTGCCGCTGTTTGGCGTGTGACTAAACATGTCCACGACCGGCCCAAGACAAGTGCCAATGCAGGAGAGGCCGGCAGCCAGCCGAAAACGTCAAGGCAGCCAATTTGAGAAAGCCTGTATGTTAATGTGGAACCATGTTTGTTTAAAGATTGTATACAAGTAATGGATAGTTTAAAAGTTGAAGCTGTAGGTGAGGGTTTAAAAGTTGAAGCTGTAGGTGAGGTGGTAGAGTATTCGGTGACCAAGTGTGCAGGACACTACGATTTGATGTGGACCACGATGAAATGTTTCCGGCTTTCTATAATTTTTCATTCACGATAGTTTACAGAATTTAAACTTTCACGTCTACTACGCGGAAGCCTATTATTCCATGCATGTATGTACCCTTGGACAGTGAGTACCTGGAGTGGTTTCTACCCCGATTCCGTGGAGAATCAGGGGGAAGCGGGGAAGCGGAGAATCCAAGTCAGTATGCGGGCAAGTATTAAGACAATGCCGCGCTCCCCTACCCAACATGCATCTCGTCGCGGCATGTATATAACGCCGGCATATCCTATAGAAGATGGAGCGTGATTGTTATATTGCATCTCGTCTTTTCCATCGTCAAGTATGGCTCTCGACAGCAACACGGAGCCGCTGCGGCACATTCGCAGGGTGTTAATCGCCAACAGAGGCGAAATTGCTGTCCGCTGCATAAAAGCCTGCAAGGAGCTTGGCGTATACAGTATTACCATATTTACAAATGCGGATACGACGTCGCTGCACGCAAAATTAGCAGACGAATCTGTCCTACTTCCCGGTGACAATGGCACCGCATACACTGACAGGTACACCAAGCCGCGTCTCACTCTACCGGTGCAATCTCCGCTAACTAGTCAACAAGTGCTTCAATTCTCGAAATCTGCAAACGCGAGGGCGCGGACGCTGTTATCCCAGGGTACGGCTTCCTCAGCGAGAATGCCGAGTTTGCTGACGCCGTCACCGCCGCTGGCATCGTCTTTGTCGGACCGTCGTCGGCATCTATCCGAGCCATGGGCCTGAAACACGAGGCGCGGGCCATCGCTGTGGCCGCCAATGTCCCCGTCATCCCCGGAACATCCCTCCTCGAGTCGGCTAATGATGCTTGCGTAGCGGCTCGCGCTCTAGGCTTCCCTGTCATGCTCAAGGCCACTGGCGGCGGCGGCGGCATGGGCTTGCAAGTCTGCCGCACCGAGCAACAAGTCACCGATGCATTTTCCGTAGTCAAGAGTCGAGGCAGCACTCTTTTCAACAACAGCGGCGTGTTTCTGGAGAGATACTACCCCAGCTCTCGCCATGTCGAGGTGCAGGTTGCCGGTAACGGGGAGATTGTCGTGGCCTTTGGCGAGCGCGAGTGTTCGCTGCAGCGAAGACACCAAAAGGTCATTGAAGAGTGTCCGAGCCCGTTCGTCGAGCGCCAGCCCGGTATGAGGGAGAAGATGTGCCGGGCGGCGACCAACTATGCCTCGCGGCTCAGGTACAAAAGTGTGGGCACGGTTGAGTTTCTCGTCAATGATGAAACAGCCGACTTTTTCTTCCTCGAGATGAACACTCGTCTGCAGGTTGAGCACGGCATCACGGAGCTGTGCTACGGAGTCGACCTGGTCCATCTTATGCTGCGGCAGGCCGACCATGAGCGGGCTGATCGACTGGGCATACACTCCGATGAGCTTCAGAGGCTTGTGAAGCTGGAACCGCACGGTTGGGCGATTGAAGGTCGTGTGTACGCCGAGGTACCGCTGCGGAACTTTGCTCCGGCGCCCGGGGTCCTGCAGCATGTGGGTTGGGCGGAAGGGGACGGTATCCGAGTTGATACATGGGTTAGCAGCGGACAAAACGTCACGCCTTACTATGATCCTCTCATTGCCAAGATTATGGTTCACAGCCCGGACGGACGGTCGGCCGCGCAGGCAATGATGCTCAAGGTGTTGACCAATACCGCACTGCAGGGTACGCAGACCAACATGGAATATCTCGCCAAGATTATAGCTTCTCCCATGTTTGCCAACGGCCATACATTGACAAATTCGCTATCAAACTTGCACTTTGAGAGCTGCTCTCTGCAGGTGCTCTCTGCAGGTGTCCTCACCACTCTGCAGGACTACCCGGGTCGCATCGACATCGGTCACGGCATACCTCCTGGTGGACCAATGGATGATCTCAGCGCCCGCGTTGCAAACATTCTAGTCGGGAACGAACCCGGTGCGGAACTCTTTGAGATTGCCCTGGTCGGACCGGAGCTGTTGTTCCACGAGGCCGCCGTCGTGGCAGTCTGCGGCGCGGAATTGCTGGTTTCCCTGGAGGAGCAGACACAGCCAATGTGGTCTCGACTTATTGTAGCAAAAGGCCAGACATTGAAGCTCGGACGTGTGGGAAAGGCTGGTACTCGCACATATCTTGCAGTCAAGGGCGGCTTCCCACAAGTAGCCGAGTACCTAGGGTCCAAGTCAACAGCCCCAGAGCTCGGCATCGGTGGTATTCAAGGCAGAAAACTTCAAGCCAACGATATCCTCGCCCTCGACCCGCGGTCCGGAACCTGGGCAAAGCAGGCCTCTCCATTGTCGCTACCGAAAGAAAGTCTGCCCATCTTTGACTCTGACAGCGCAACTGTCATCCGCTGCATCGACGGCCCGTATGGATCAGAGGACATTCTCTCACCAGAAGGCCATGCAACGCTGTACGAAGCCGAATGGTCTGTGAGCCACAACAGCAGTCGCAGCGGTGTGCGCCTGTCCGGTCCCCGACTGAAATGGGCGCGCACGTCAGGCGGCGGTGGCGGATCGCACCCGTCCAACGTCTTTGACTATGGGTATCCCAACGGCGGCGTCAACTTTACCGGCGAGTCGCCCATCATCTTTGCCCATGACCGGCCTGGGCTCGGTGGGTTTGCGTGCCCGACGACGGTGTGTTCGGCAGAGATGTGGAAGGTTGGACAGCTGAAAACGGGGAATACAGTACGCTTTCAATCCATTTCATTTGACGATGCCCTGCAGCTTTCACAGAGCAAGGAGGAATATCTACAAGCCATTGCAGTATACTCTGACGGCGGTGCTCATACTATTCCTTCTCCGCATGTGGAAGTGGCCAAGGCACCAGCGTCATCAATCCTGCATCAAACGCCGGCGTCAGACAGTCATCCTAGGGTAACATACCGTCAGGGCGGTGATACTGGCATCATTGTCGAGTACGGGGAGCAACTTGCAGACTTGAGGAACACTGCTTGCGTTTACCTTCTTCTACAAGGACTCTCCCGTGCTCAGCTCCCTGGTGTTCGCGGCGAACCCAACTTTGCCACGCTCACCGTGCACTTCAGCCAGCAAAGTACGCCCCGGGAGAGTCTCTTGGCACGACTCATTCAGCTGAATAGAGAAGCTGGCGAGATCACTGGCATTCAGATCCCTGCGAGGCAACTGAGGCTGCCGGTTTGTCTGGACCATTCTTCGTTTGCCGAGTCGAACCAGAGATACATGGAGAACATCCGGCCGACCGCGGCTTATATGCCAGACAACGTGGAGTACCTTTGGAAGAATAACGCTCTTGATAGCCGTCAGGACGTGTTTGATTCCATTCTCAAGGCCCCATGGCTGACCGTGGCCGTTGGCTTCTTCGTCGGGACGCCGATCCTATACCCGCTGGATCCGTGGCGCGTCATCACTGGCCAAAAGTACAACCCGACGCGTATTTATACACCGAGAGGTTCCATCGGTCTCGGTGGCTCACTAGCTGCCATTTATCCAATCGCCGCGCCGGGAGGGTACCAACTCATGGGCCGCACACTTGGCGGCTGGGACGCCGCAGGCAACCGTCCGGGCTTCTCGCCAGACAAACCTTGGCTGTTCAATCAATTCGACCTCGTAAAGTTCTATCAGGTATCGGAAGAGGAGTACACAAAGATTGAGCAAGACTTTGACGCTGGGCGATATGTCTTTGACATTACTGAAACAACCATCAACATGGACCAGTACATTGCTCAGTTTGATGAAGCTGCGCGGGACCCCAAGTACCAGAAATGGAAGAGAAGAAAGGAGGTTGCCTCGAAGGAAATGGCCGAGCTGGAGGAGAAATTGTATGAGGAGTGGGTAGAAGCAAAGAGCCTGGCGACAGCGGATGCGACCGAGCATGAGGGCGACGAGGAGTCGGAAAATGTGGCCCTGATAAAGTCGCCTGTGGATGCCAATGTCTGGAGGGTCCTTGTCAAGGAGGGTGATGAGATTCAGAAAGGACAGACTGTGGCGATATTGGAGGCTATGAAGATGGAGATTAATATCATTGCTGGGGAGAAGGAGGCTGGCTTTGTGGTGGCTGGGATACCGCAGCCGCCGGGGAGCGTGGTAAGTCCGGGAAAGGTGATAATCAAGGCCAAGAGAAAGGAATGAGGTATCTGTGCTATAAATCGAGTTGATGAATATTTTGTAATTTCTTCCGCCATGAATTTAGTATTGGTTTCATACTGGTGACGTATTCGGTCTGAGGCAGTGTCGGCCAACCAGAGAGGTTGCAGCAGAGATGAGCTAGCTTGCATATTATTCAGGAACCAAAAAGCTAAAAACAAGTCTTCAATGTGAAAACGTTTAATTCCGACGGCATGATATAAGGTTTTTAAAACAACGGCCATCACGTGGCTCGCCTGTCCTGCCGGGTCACAGCCAAGATATTGACCCCTCTTCCCCGGTTACGGTTCCCCGGTTACTGTTCCCTGGTTACTGTTCCCCGGATACTGACTCGGGACTATCATCCCAAGATGCAACACCGCAGCAGCTTACCAGGGCATGCCGGCCAACTCCATCACATCTTGGCTATCCAATCTCATCTCGCCAGTATCAATTCCACTCGCGCCGTAGCCGAGTCATGGTCCAGCGTCGGATAGAGAATTCCGTATGAATTGGCCCCCAAAAGCTGCGTGCGCCCTCTGAAAACTATGGGCGGTCGGCCGCGAGTCCCCATTGCGCCGTGCAAATTTTGCAACAGGGTATTTAAACGCCAGGAACATCTGGATCGACATTTACGGACGCGTAAGTCTCTGCTTGTCAGCTGGTAATAAGTCGTTGGCTGATCCATGATAGACACAAGGGAGCGACCCTTTACATGTGCTTGCGGTCGCATGTTCTCCAGGCAGTAAGTTCCGTAATGCCATCTCAAATGCTGGGATATGTGAGAATAATCCATTCCTGATGCTGAAGGGACCTTCTTTCACGCCATTGTCGGCTCTCCAGCTGCAGAAATGGCGCCAAAATCCCGTCACCACATCGAGACAGCGAGGATCGATCACTACCTGTTTCTACAGCATTTGCCTCGTCTCTTTCACCTCTCAGCTTGCCAGAGAATACCTTTGAGAGGGCATCTGCGCCAAGGTTCACCGTTGCTGCTGACGTGGCTCTTGCCGGGGATTCACAGCAGAAATGTGCCAGTCTAACCACTGACGAACGGCTGCCACAAGCCCTGTCGTACCATCCCGTGGACATGAGCCCCTCGGTTGGGGTGAATAGGGGCCTAGATGCCATGCCAACGGAATCATTGAATTTTGATTTTCTACCCAACGAGGCAGAAGTGATTGACAACTACTTCATGGGCATATTTCATCCGACCAATGTAGACATAGATCCGTTGCTGAACACTACCAGTCTTACTACGGTGTCTGGAGCATTGCCGAGCATGGCAAGTCCGGATACAACGTCCTACGTGCGGACGAGGACGCCGGCTGCCACAAATCGGAACCGTGCGTCTTCTACGACTCCGTCGACTGCTGCTGCACAAATAGCCATGGGGCAGAGCCCCAGCCACATTCGAGGACCGCTGGACGCTGTGGAGGACGTTGCCGCCGCGAATCCCTGGACCATTTCCTCAGACGCCTACGCGCGACTACATACCGAGGTCAACAAGTTCTTTGATGTTCTGCCAGCTCCATTCACCCTCCCCAGCCGGCCAAAACTATCGCGATTCATCGCCAGCTGGATGCGCAGCTACCACCCGCACCTGCCGTTCCTCCACATCCCCACTGCCAACATTGACGCGATGAAGCCGATGCTGGTGCTCACCCTCGCCGCCACGGGCTCGTTCTACGGCTTCGAGCACACCGAGGGGTATCCCATGTACGTTCTCGCCAAGGCCATGATTACCAAGGAGTTGGAGAAACGCAGGGTCGGTGCCACACTTTGTCTACTTGACGGCCTTCCGCAGTATGCGGAGCTACCCACCGACCACTCCGCGTCGCCGTCCCGAGAGCTTGCGACACACACGTCAGCGCAGCCCCCCGCGTTCGATGTCGAGCTCCTCCAGGCGTTGCTGGTGCTCATCATGACAATGTCCTGGCTGGACGGGCCGTTTGCGCAGGAAGCGCTGGCGATGAGCAGCCAGCTGTCGACACTCACGCGTGAGGCGCTGTCACAGGCACGACTCGACGACGACGACGCGAACGGAGGGAGCTGGATAGACTGGGGCAAGGCGGAGGAGAGGAGGAGAAGCATCTTTGCGGCATATTTTACGCTGAACATCCAGACCATTTGCTTCAACGTGCCGCCGCAGCTAATCAACTCGGAGATGAAGCTGCTACTGCCGTGCTGCGAGGCAGAATTCCGAGCACCCAACGCCGACGCATGGAACAGCGTCCTCAATACCCATAGCAACACCCGAAACCGAGATTACCAAGACTGCCTCGCGCAGCTCCTCGCCGGCAAGCCCATCGAACCCGCCGTCGCCTCCGAATTTGGCAACTACCTGCTTGTGCAGAGCCTGTTGATGCAGATTCACCTCGAGCGCCAGGCCGTCTCGCCGCTCCTCGGCCCCTCACAGAACCTCCCCGCCGCCACCGTCGCCGTCTACGACCGGGCCCTCGCCGCATGGCAGCAATCCTGCTGGGACCCCGCCATCGAGACGGCCTCGCTCGACCCATCCACCTCGGCTCAGGGCCCCGTCGCCTTCAACGCCGCCGCCGTGCTGCGTCTCGCGCACGTGCACCTCGGCGCTGGCCTGCAGGCCCACTGCGAGCTGCTCACACGGGACCCGCGCGATCTCGCGAAAGCCTTTTCGCCGGCGCGGAACCCGCTGCTCCTTGAAACCGCCCGGGCGGCGCGAACAACAAAGACGGCAGTGCGACATGCGGTCTGCGCGCTGCGGATCCCGGTGCGCGTGGGCATCGCGTTTGTGGCGCGCGGTCGGACGGGCCATTGGAGCGCGCAGCACGCCATTAGCAACTATGCGTGCGCGCTGCTCCTGACGCACTGGCTGGACAGCATGGCGAAGATTGTCGCGGAGCATGGCGGCGGCGGGTTGGAGGCGGAGGAGAGGATGCTGCTGGAGGCGGTAGAGCGGCTGGTGGAGGAGACGCATCTGGAGAGCTCGCTGGGGCCGAAAAAGGATGGCTCGTGTCCGGGGAGGATGCGGCGGTTGAGTATTGCGGCTTTGAGGCTCTGGGCGCAGACGTGCAAGGGCATACAGGTGTATGAGATTGTGCACGTCGTGGGGGAGGCGCTCTCGATAGCGGCTGACTCGATCGAGAGGGGTTTGTAAGATGGGTATCGAAATACTACGTCTCGGGAAAGAAAGAATGGCGCCAGGGCGATGATAGCGTGAGTCGAAACATGTTTATGCTGCCCAGCTAGCTAAGAAGCTAGTATTCGGACAATCAGGAGAAGGGCGTCCCAGTTGTCACCCCAGTCTTTTACTACCACCTTTTTTTTTTTTTTTTTTCAAAAACATTTAAACTTGCGGGGAAGTGGCTTGCGATGGGCCGCCATCACATGCTAGGCCCGATTCCCTCGCGTCCGCGCCCGATTCGTCGGCCATCACAAGCCGCATTCTGCTAGCTCCTTTCGCATCAGTCTGTGCACGGGGTTGCCGATATTCGTTTGCATCAGAGTCATACCAGCGCGCTATGTGCTGTCACTCTGCCCATCTGTCTTGAACCATGTTGGTAAGATTTCTTGTACCAAGTACTGAGAATCGCGTGTGAAAAAGAAAATGGCTGTGAGAAGCAAAGAACCCAAGGCTACAACCGAAAATGGTGCAGAACGCGATGCCACAAAATATCAACAGATAAGACGAAACATCGCGGGCAAATTATCACTAGATTTCAACAAGAGAAGGCTGTGCTTCCAGTCTGTATTTATTGTCGGAAACATGAGAAAATAAATAAAAAATTAGGGCAACCTCGATCCCTCCAGCTTTGGGTATCACCACAAATAAAGTCACATTGTCGTCTGGTATCCATCAGCGCTGTGTCGCTACAAGCAGGACCAGTCGCTCTCTCTTTCCTTTCAAATTCCGTATTCATCTCGCGCTCGTCGTTGCGGTGGAGATGAAAACTGACCATACTTTCAAAGAAGCCAAATAATAGAAAGTTGTAGATGCAAGGCATAGTATGTGAGGCCGTGAAAATACCGTAATCATACATGATAATCATTCAGAAGAATACAATGCAATGTCCATGCGCTTTTACGCTGCATTGGATGAGACAGAATAAAGTGAAGCAGTTGCGACAACGGGGCGAATGTCAACAACGGCTGAGACTCCGCTAATATCTGCCTTATAGTATCAACTGCTTTAGATTGCGCTGTATTATCATGTCTTGCACCGAGCCCATGGTAATCTTGAGCAGATTGGTGTCGGTGGCGTTGGTAAAATGACCGTAAATTTCCTTCTCAGGGTTGCGACTTAGAGCCTTGAACTTTTCGAGAAAGTACTTGCTGGCGGCCTTGTAGTCGTCCGTCGGGCCGTGATAGTCGGTGAAGCCGTACTTGCTAATGGGGCTGCGTGGCAGCTTTTCACGGAAGAGATCCATTTTGTTGAGAAATAAAATCATCGACGAGCGCGTGAACCAGTGCGAGTTTGCTATTGATTCCCAGAGCATCAGGGCCTCATTCATTTGGTTCTGTAGCAACGTGTTAGCTCAATCGGGCTCACTGTGGACGCAATACGCAATGCGCGCCGGGGCACGATGGGCGTCACTTACTCCGTCCTTGTCTTCTACCAAACACTGGTCGTAACCACTGATTGCGACTAGAAAAAGTAGGCAGTTGACATTCTCGAAGCAGTGAATCCACTTCTTCCGCTCAGATCGTTGGCCGCCGACGTCAAACATGCGGTATGTTAGCTGACCGAGGTCGAAATCGGTTTCGGTGATGCCCGTGGTTCGTAATCTCGAGCGTAGAAGATCCTGGTCGTTGGGAACGTAGCCGTCGGCCCAAATGCGATCAATGTCTTCGACGAAGCTATCTGGGGTCAATTTTCGCGCGAAAAAGCAAGATGGGTTGTATACGGAGTTCCACTTACTATGCAAGGTTGTCGTGGAGCGCATACTCATTGCCCTTGGCAATGGCCTTTTTCACGCCATTGTCTTGCCACAGACTTTTGATGGGCTCTAGGTATTCTTGAGGCGGTAATTCTTCGGGGCTGATTTCGTGGTCAACAAGAATGCGGGCCATGTATTTCTGCAGCATTGTTAGCTGTCTGCGTGACGGCAGCTGCGTGCGCATGTGATGAGCTACTACGCGCGAGCTGATGAATGCAGCACAAGACGTCACACAGTAGCTTTCAGGTTATACCAAGCTGGAGCATGAGCTTACCTCGTTGTCGGGATTGTCAAATTCGTAGTTGAGTTCCGACATCGCCTCGTTGATCGTGCGGAAGGACTGTACAATGTTGTTAAACACGACGGGTTTCCAGTCGAGTCGCTCGCTCTTGCTAAAGCCTTGGGAGTATATGAGCTTCATTTGTTTCAGGATGGTTGATTTGCCCGATTCACCGGCGCCTAAAGGTTACACAGAGATTAGTCGCTGCAAGTCGTAGGAGGGGTTCCAAGAAGCTGACAAGGAGTGAGGACGAATTTCGACTCCACATGGCTCAGCAGTGTGCAACCCAAGCCGAAGCTGCAGCAGAACGAAGCATAGCAGAATAGAAGAAGAAAAAGAGAAAGAGAAAGTCGGGTGGTTCTGTGGCGTTGGCAATTGACTCACCGAGAAGCAAAAGCTTGACCTCTTTGGCCATGCGGCGCTCATCCTGGCGGAGCACGCGATCGAGTTCGCGGGAGCGAGCCTCGCCGCTGTCGCTTTTGCGACTGCGGAAACACATCCCAGCGAAGCTTAGGGAAGTAGAGACTCGTCCACAGCCTAGACGGCTACAGGACCTATCGGAGGATTCGGAAGGGGGCGCCAGTTTCGCGGATAGGCAGGCGGGTTTGGGTAGAGTCGATGACCGCGGGGTCGAAGGAATCGGACGAAGAAGAGGGGGAGAGCGGAGGGGATCAAGCGAGAAATGCGACGAGGCTATGGGCGTTGATGTGCCAAACGCGAGGGCGTTGATGGGTTGCGATGGAGGTAGTGGAAACGCTGCAGTGGATTAAAATGAGGGTATCGTGGCGAAGAGCTTGAGAAAGAGAGGGCCAAGGCGACGGGCAGAGAGGCGCAATTCAGGGTGTTTGTGGCGCACGTCGAGGCAACGGGTTAGAGAGACAGCGAAGAAGAGCTGTTTGGCGGCAAGGCTGGGCGCAGTGTCTTGAGTTTGTTTGACTTTTGTCGCTCGGTTGGGATGCTGACAGGAGCTGGCTAGTAGGTGGTGGTGTCGATGAGCGAATGAATGAATCGAAAGCAAGACCGGGAGGTGGACAAAGCGAGACAGCCGATAAAAAAAGAACCAAAACGGGAAGAAGATGAAGAGGAGGGACAGAAAAAAAAACCCCCCAAAAGAAAAGAAAAGAGGGAAGCTGGTGTGTAGAAAGTGGACAGAGGGGGTCGGCAAGGTTAGGACTGCATACCCCCAAGCAATTCAAGTCCAAGAGCGAACAAAAAGCTGCCTTGTCGTGAAAATTTACTCTGAATCTCCGAGGCTAGGTAGGTCGTTACTCTGTGACTACCTAATAATCAAGGACAAGCTGGTCTCCGTCTTCACTCTAGCGTGCTTGTGTGGGCAGACGAGCGGGGACTGGGCAAGCAGAGTTGCATCGAGTGCCTTGTAATGTACTCCTTACGTGCTTGATTACAGGCGGCGCAACGTATGCATGACTTGAGAAAGGGCTTGACGGGACAGAAGAATGCAGAATCCATTGTGTAGCTATTCTTCATTCTTGCCGCTCAAAAAAAGCACGAAAAAGGAGCCCATCTTCTGCCGTCTACAAACACAGAGACACTGGTGACAAGGACTCGAGGCCCGCCAAGTAGCAGCCGCAGTGGAAAGACAGGCCACGGCCCCTCCATTATTTCCCCATCTACACAAAGAGAGGGTTAATTTAATGTAATTATGTCGGCCAGGTCTATTTATCCAGCGGTTTCAAATCCACTAAACAGCAGTCAAAGCCCTGTAATCACTGCAACGCCCAGAGGTTCGACTTTAACTTGCTGAGCAACCAAACGGAGCATTTATTGCATTTACGCCGTACCACAAGCAGCTGATTAACCCAATAATAACCTGTTGCGCGACCATTTACTTTTGTTATTTGAAACATGCAAGATTGCGCATTTGATCCATCATTTGTCCATCATCCATCAAGAGATTCTCTCCATGCAGCCCCCAACTCAAAATCCAGTTGCCCACGCCGCGAGTCAATGCGTCGGCAGCGAACCGTCCATGCCGCCTCCTGCCACCTGCATCCAACTGCCACTACTGCGGTGCTAATTCATCCTCTCTGTCCGCTAACCATCGGCCATTTACCAAACGTCTACACGGGACGACTTTCACAAAGCATCCCCCCTTGGTCACTATTTCTAGACTTGCATGCGAGCAGTATCGAGGTGTGTTGTGCTGTCAGACAAAGAGGGGTTGCCCGCTTCATGATGTGCACCCTCAACAAACCGCCCTCCCCGCCTCGCTTCGTTGCAGCCATCTATCAACTCGTAATTGCTCACCTTGCATAATGCAGCCTTGCATATGCAAGTTCGGCTTGTGCTAAACCAACCGCCTTCCAGAATCCTGCTCGACCGCTACAGCGCCCTTTGTCCTCAGCCCTGCCACAAGCCCCAAATCCCGGCTCCGCATCTGCGCCACTCTGCTTCCTAGTCAAGTATTCGTATTGACTACTAGTACATCCGTAATTAGTGAGTTAACATGGCAAATACCTTGGTTTGCCAAGCGAATCTCTAGATCAACCTGCTTTGCATCGTCTGCTTTCGCTTTCCGATTCGCGACTTCGTACCTGGTAGAATCATTCGATAGACTCCAGCGACGCTCTCCACTCCGACTACCACCTCCCAATAATCGAGCACGGGTCTTCGCTATATCAGTTTCATGCGATATAGGTCTTGTCGCTGCTCAGAGCCAGTCAACAGGCAAGCCCAACTTTGTTTGCAATTGACAAGGTAGCATCAGCATCACTGTCAGCTCTGCAGGCAACTACTCTGTATCGGTAGAGTCGTGCCGTGCCGTTTGCCATCTCCACCTGCGGCTATGCCTTTTCCCTCCATGCTCAAGCGCAGCTGCATGGCAACTGCCGCTTTCAACAAAAGCATCGTTGTGCTGTCATGAACACTCATCTGATACTACACAGCCCTGATGGAATGCCTGACTGCAGCCAATATGCACAACGCAGGGCCCCGCCTCTTGCACTCACCGATTCCCGCACTCGCCCGCCTGTTCACCACTATGACGTTGAGTGTGCGGAGTTTCTGGGCGGAACTTTTGCAGCAGCACCACTCGATGATAAGTTCATAATAGTGCCAGACGGCCAAGCTCAGGCCTCCTCTGTAGGTATACGTGGGCCTGTATGCCACCAGTCACCGCATTCTGGGTAGATATTACTGCAATTTCCACTCTGAGCGCCATTTGTATTCGCTCGTCGCTGCTAATAACAGACTGATTCCTCATCACTGGCGCCAGGGTACATAACCGCTGCAGCCCTAGATCCGGGTCCAATGCCGCACGTCTTAATTTAAAGGTGTCGCGAACCTTCAAGACAGGGCGCCTCGAGGCTGCCTGCATAAATGCCGTCAAGCGCCCGTCTTCTTTCTGGCTGCATCTCTGACTACACACGGCCCAGAGAGGCACACATGTCCCACACCTACTAGGTACACATGCTATGCGTTACGCTCTGGCGCTGGCGATCCTTCCTGCGGCTCTAGTTGTGTAATTAAAGTACGAGAGTCAGGCCCGAGGCCGCCATTGTGATTTCTTTTGTTTCCCCGAGCCAATCTCCAGTCCACCCGGAACTCGAGGTCGCACAGTCATCCAGGACGCTAAGACGGCAAGGTGTGGCGCTTGTGGAGTTAGCCCATCATATGCTGGTCCAAGGAAACATGGCAACATGGACTGTAGCGCTGCACTTTCTGTCTGTGCATGACTGATCTGGTCCCCGAGGCCCTGTTCTGGTATCGATGTCTTGCTGCCGGACATGCTTTGCAAGTGGAAGAGATGTACGGTTGATGCGTTACGGATACGCTCCTTGGCATCGTCTCTCGGCAGGCACACATCGAGTGTTGCTCGCCTGCGATCGCGAGCCGCTTCCGAGCTTCAGCAATCTTGAGTCGAGCCGTTATCAAAGCGAGAGAACTTCTCTCTTTGCGATCCTGATTTCCACCGTATTAATACACGCTACTACTGCAGTTGCACCGACCGGATTCGATGATCCCTCATATCTGACAAACAGGCCACCCTCTATGGGTCTGTTCCTCACCACGTCACCCCTTGAGCCACACTGCCATTCTACCATTCTGACCATGTTTCAAAGGACGCGTTGCCTCTGTTAGATTGATTGCTGTTCATGTGCGATCCCGTCACGAAACCGTCGTCAACTTGTCCCATCTACGCTCCACATGATAACTAGTCTGCTTACACTTGCGACGACTTGTTCACTGACTACTTTTCGTATTATTAGGCAAAAATGTGGCTGTGATTTGCGTTTCCACATCCACGCTCGCATGAGTTTCTCCCGCCACTAGAAACGGGTAGTCAGGACCGCTCGGGATGTCGGGTTGTCGTCCAAGGTATTGGCGGCCCTTTCGAAATCGGAGAGTCAGGAGCGCGAAGCCATATCGCAGCATTCAAGCTGGCTACAGACTTGATTCTCTGGCCTCATAACTGGCAGGGACAGGCGATCGACGTTATTTGAACAAGGTAATCTGGTAACTTTACTGCCGTTTCCGTGGGCCTTAATTCAAGGTGGGGGGGTTGCATGACCCCTATTTCCAAGTCCCTTGAAGATGATGACGACAGCTACGCACACAAGCAAGACAAGCGCGTCCGAGCCCGATCATAGCCGCTAGCTTCCGTCCGTCGCCAGCTACTTTGCACATCACACGCGGGCCTTCTCCTTGCTTGACATCACTTGCTAGTCTGGCGTCATCCGCGTCTTGTTTAAAGTACACGTGCCCGCACCCACTTTGCCAGTAGGTGCTGTACCAGGGCGCGACCATCGCGCCGCCACGACCACCTATATTAACATAATAACTTTATAATGTAATAACTTCTACTATAATAGCTAAATTAATTACTTTAAAAGAGGAGTACCTTACTAAGTATCTTAGATTTATAAAGAAAAATCCTAATTTTAAAATTATAATAATAATATAGAAATTTAAGATTATATAATAGTTATTTTTTTAGATTAGGTAAGAAA
>JAPFUP010000780.1:0-15740 GCA_030780425.1 Beauveria varroae
ATAGATATTATAAGGCTAGTCTTTAATAATAATTACCTTAAGAGGGGTTATATATAAATTACGTAATCATATATATTTTTTAAGCCTTTAATAAATTACTATTTAAGCTAGTTATTTATAGTTAAAGATAAGTTTAAGTTTAACTAGCTAAGTTTAAGGCTAGAAATTAAACTTAATTCACCTTGATTAATTCTTAGCTATATTATATTTATATATACTAGATTAAGCTTAAGATTAATTAACTAACTTATGTTTAGAATTAATTATAGTTTTAGTGATTTATAAAGTGATTTATCTAGCTAGTATAGGAATATAATTAGGTAATAAGTCACGACTTTTCCTAATATCTATCTAAGATATCTATCATTTCCTCCTGCGGCCGTTTTCCTTAACAGAAGCCTGCCATCCGAAATATCTCGGGCGAGTAGCTCTAGCCGAGATATTACCTAGTATAGCTGTTTGCTAAAACATTGACTTAGACAACCGCGGTCGATATTCAGCTCATCAGGTGCGGCTGCGTACCGCGGCGTGCCTAGAAGCAGCCAGACCTATGCCTACCGTCTATAACTAGCTAACTACTAGTAGCTTATCACATTCCGTCACAGCAAATGGCTAGATCTTTATGGGAACGAAACAACAGCTTAGATTTACGATAATAAGCGTAAGGGTACTATCTCTTTACTCACACTTGTCTAAGACTTATAAAATATGACTTAGACAGGTGTGGTGCGCATGCGTTATACCTATGCTAGGTAACTTTCTCCCCTACAAAAATAAACCCCTGTCTAATAAAATGTATGTAAGCCCTTTAGGTACGTGGCTCTTTTATCGGTACTAGCCTAGGCTATAGTACTTACCTAGTAGCTATACTATATAACTAAGGGCAGTTCTCTCTATGCCTGTTAGAAATATCTTATATACTACTTACTCTTATTCTGATTTTCTACTATTAAATATTATAACTAAGTTTCCCTTTACTTTACTTAACTTATTATGAAAACATTTTACGTTTTCCTGATTGCTCTTCCCGCCGTTGGACTAGCTAGTCCAGCTTCCGTCCTAGGAGCGCTTCTAGTAGCAAACTCGCCCATTTCTCCTCGTGCTCAGGCTTTTATCTGCCCCGATGGCAATACTTGTCCAGGACTGCAAGTATGCTGCTTAATGACAAGTGGCCGTTATGGTTGCTGTCCTTATAATTATGGAGTGGTATGCTTTATATAGATGCTGTCCTGACTTAAGACTTTTGGGACTAATTGGCTTACGTTAGTGCTGCCTAAACCGCAACACCTGTTGTCCATCTACAAAACGGGTGAGTCTTTGCCGCTGGCTACCTCTTATCTATGAAACTGACGATAATTATACTAGTGTGTTGGGGACGGTTGCGTTTAGTAGTCAGTAGGCCATTGAGCCACATCTAGCTTCCGCCAAGACTTCAGCCCGGCAAAGTATCAAAGAATGCGGCTAGCACGAAGAAGGTGAAAGGAGAGATAGCAAGAAGATAGCTGAGTTGCAGCTACGATATAGCAGACAGTTCCAATAATGACTTTATTGATCACGGACGGATTACGAGCGCAAGCGCAAGAAAGGTTCCTGCAAGAGCAGAAATTCGCCTCGGAAAATGATTTTCTTGGCATGGTTGAAATCAGCGACGGCGACACTGAAGCTTGTAAGATTTGACCGCGACATCAGTGGAGCCTTATCGATTGCCCAGCGACTCTTCATGGACATATTCCAAGACTTCGGATTTGATCCATATTGGCTACATATGGTCCATTGCTCTGTGTATGGATTCTTCCAGCTCCGAAAGGAGGGCGGCGCTCTGTACACTTTCTACCTCAACACCGTCTCGTATACGCTTCTTTGGTCGCACAACTTCCACGAGATATCCACGAAGGCCATTATTATACCGCGAGAAGCTGACGGGGTCAGTTACCGCGATCCTATATTCAGCAGCTTCTTGCGATCAATGATACACCACAAGGACTTGATTAACGATTGGCGTTTCTGCTCTTTCCTGTGCGCCATACAGCTTGTCCAATGGATCGAGGACTCCGTTGGCGAGAACCTCGAGCGAATTCGCTCCGCGGAAGCAAAAACCGAGCATGGGACGTGGCTTGAACAAGGCGAAGCGAGATATCCTCCAGGAACAGATGAACTAGTGGACAAGTCCAAAGAGATGGGATTAAGCCTTACAGCGCTAGCAAACGTTGTTCGACATGCTTCGAACGCAAGGACGATATTGTGCGACCTGTCTTCACATCAGCAGCCTTCGCACCATCAGCTTGCGTCCAGTCAAACCTCGACTTCCAACACGTCCACCTCTCAATCTTCAGCGCCTCAATCGACCCCCGCCCACAGCCTGATTGTACAGTCCTCCACTTCAAGTGCAAGCAGCGTTACCGGGAAACCATCTAGTGCGGATGTGATTGCAGGCGCTGTAGTTCTGTTGGAAGGTCAAATCGAACCTGGCAGCCTTTAGGCTAGCTACCTTCAGGAGCGGGCCAGGACACAACATTCCGTCGTACGTTTTAAGATCCATTCTACTCACTTTTGTGTCGAGTGCTCTAACTAGAGAACTGTATATTTTTAACCTGCTTACTCGACAAGACGCAGAAATCAGCAAAAATATAGCGCAAGCGGCCAAGGACGACAGCTACTCCATGAAAACCATTGCCATCATGACCATGGTGTTTCTCCCGCCAACCTTCTTCGCAACTCTTTTTGCGATGCCCTTGCTCCAATGGCAGGGGCCCAGAATTGTGCAGCCAAATTTTTGGATTTATTGGGCTTCCGCTGTGCCGAGTACTGCGCTGGTTCTTATGATTTGGTACTTGACCTCGAATAGCAGGACCATTATCGCAAGAACTTGAGAGGTAATGTATCAAGGAAAGTGTTTGGAGGCAGCCCTGTGCCTCAGGCACTGTAGCCTCTGATTGGCCAATTTGGCCCCAATACCCCTCAAACCCTATGTATGCCACGCAGCCTCTGCGTGGCCTAGAACAATAACAATCAACAACACGAATACAGTCATTGTAACCCACGATAATTATCGTTGATAACCAACAGAAAGAGCACGAGATTGATGAGGTTTAAGAATTAAAAGAGAAAACCGTGACCAAAAACCCAGCTATTAGCCTATCATGACTTCGAGATCGGAAGAATCCTGGATCGCTGAAGACGGGACTGTCGGTCGCGCCTTGGCAAGCACAAATGTCGCTGTATGGTCACCAGCCCTTCCAACAGCTTTCGACAGGGCGTGTGCTGCTACAATATTCACTCGTCTAAGAACTCGGCACTCGCACCAAGAGCTCAATGTGGCATTCGAGACCACCCCGGATGTCGACCAGACATTCTGCCTATCGGTCAACAACGTTATTCTCGTCTTCTCTGCCTCTCGTGACGACCACACTGTGCATTGCCGGAAGGTTCTCCAGATGCTGCAAGACCGTTCGATGCGTGCAGATATTAGTGACTGTGTTTTCAATTCGGAATAGAGCACCGATGCAGGCATTCGGTTGGAGCAAGTCGGACATCACAAGGTTTACTTGTTTATAAACGAGGGCGCGCCGGGGCGTTTGTAGAACTTGGCCTCCCACTGTCTTGGGCATCATCTAATGTTCACGCAATTCACTAGAGCATCGCGTTTGTTTCGCGGATCAGCATGGAGCCGTGATGTTGGCGGTAGGCTCGGTTATATCCGCTAATTAGGTTCATGTCCATGTACTGTATGAAAGTTGTTAGGGGCATCGAACATGTCAAGATCAAGGGTATATGCCAGCGCTCAAAAATGCCATCTCCCCAACATCTCCTCAGCATAAGGCAACATGCCGCCATCAACAAAACTAGCAACGAGACAACGTTGCCGTCCAGTACCGGCATTGTGGTGGCCGAGTCAGAGCCACCACCTTCTCTGTTTCTAGGGTCCTTCTTGGCCCGCTCGTACTTCTTTTCGAAGACTGGCACGCTGTCTTCCACGCTCGTGATACCTTCGAGCTGTCTATAATTCGATCGCTGGCCGACACCAAAGAAGTTGGGTGTGTCCTGTTGCCTAATTCCCAATGTTTCGCGAACTCAGACAGAAGCCTCGCTTTAGCGTATGGGAAGGCCCGACTGAGCCTTTGCCAGAAATAAGCTTGCCAGCGCTGCTGTCGGAATAGGATCGAGTGAGGGTGGCATCTCCTTTCATGTTGCTTGTGCAAGCTTTTCAATGTTGCAGGACGAAGTGAAAAAAGACGAAGTGGTAGGGGGACCTTTGACGAGCATCTCCCCGCGCCAAGTATGCCGCAGCTCAATGTGTCTGGAAAGTTGCGTGCCCGGAGCACTGCAGCGCTGTCACCCGACCCGGGTTCGGGCTTACGGGCTGGCACGATGCAGGGTTCTCCCCAGCGTAACCCAAAACGTCGGGGGCGTTGTTAGGACCACATCAGGTCCCCGGCCGTCTTGACTGCTATTTAGCCTATAAGAATTTTGGTCCCTAGCGGAGCGCTAACAATCAATCAATCAATCAATCAATTTATTAGAGGTTTATATATAAGCAGCCTATAGCTAACTAGCAGGGACCCCCCGGTTAGACAAGACTTTTGAACGCGACATCCGTATCAGTATGTGCTTTATCGATCAGTACTGCTTGGTGAGACGTCTGTCGTATATTAAAACGATCATTTCAGTATAAGATAAAGCCCCTACTGCCGCTGCTACTGGCTAACGTCCTCAAATGCCTCGTGCTACTACTGCCTGAGAATCAGCCGGGAGCAGTCTCTCGACCAAGCGATGCAACTTTGACATGAACCACTGAGCCCTAGTCCTCTTACTCTGCACGGACTCTTTGTGCTCTGCTGTGGACGTATCCCCTTCCTCCTCCTTCTCCTCAGCCTCCGCGGGCACGCCTGCCTTGCCCCATGTTGACGCTTTGTAATCGTCTCTTCCGCGATCACAGTTTGTCAGCCCCTGGTGTGCATACTGCGTATTCGCAATGACCGCCATCCAGATCGCACCGCACTTCCACATGACCAGCAACAGCTTCCACAGCGCCTTGATCTTTTCCGAGTGTCGGCGAGAGATTTCAGCCTCGAGCACTTCAGTGCAGTATGTCACCTCCACGGGGAGACAGGTATCCTGGCTGTCGGTATAGTCCAGCACCGGGTGAACGAGCTTGGCAATGACTCCGTCAAGGTCTGTCACGCCTGCCGCTTCGAGGGAGGCCTCAATACGGGCCAACTCGCGGCGCTGCTCGTCAATAACTGCTTGACCCTCAATGAACGCCATGCCGTTGTGGCGGGTGATACAATTGAAGGTGGGCTCCGAGGTGAGTTTGTCGGGGCACACGGCGTACTTGGGAGATGGCTCAATCCGGCTCATCAGCGCGACGGGGCGGTGACGCAGGTTACATAGCTGCCACCAGTGCGTGAAGAGGATGGCCAGGCCCGTGGGATTGAAGGGGTCATTCTCAGCGCACCACTCCAGTGTCGCGATGAGACCAATGTAGACTGAGCGCAGAGCCTCAACGGACAAGTCCCCACCAGTAAGTGATGGAATGATGTTGCTCACTTCGGCACAGGCGACGTCAGGGCCAATATCGATCAGGTCATGTAAAGCACAGCCCAAGCCGCCGAGAACCAGGCTGCGCTGGTCGTTGGGACTATCGTACCAGACGTGCCCGAACGCAGCATCAGCCATTCTGTATCTTGCAACCGCAGCCAAGTCATCCCATACGGCAATGCAGGGCTGCGACTTAACTTTTCTCTCATCTTCTAGGGCAGCCTTTGCCTTGATGGCAGTGAAGTTGCAGGAGATGACGGTGACAATGTCAAGCAGATGTGCGTTGAGCGCCGCGTTGCCGGTGTCCACATCACGAACAGTGATGAATGCATCTCCAATTCTCTTTCCCAGCTTCTGACTGAAGTTGCCTGCCGAGTAGTCGTACATGAAGCCGGAATCCATAATCGCCCACATTCCAGCAATACTGCCGCCATAGACGCCGCGATCATAGGCCAGAGACATAGCCATCACACTGGTGTTTCGCATTGCGCCTGCAGCAGCCTCACGATCGCACAGCCGTTCGAAATCAGCGTTCGGGCACGTAGCATAACCACTAAGCTTGGGAGGCAGACAATCGCCTTTGATGGGGATCTTGGGGAAAGACACGCCATTGACGGTGCGAAGACTGCCGACACGAGTTTCGACGCCAGTCGCCATGGTCCTGTCTCGCATTTCCAGAAGCTTGGCAGCTGTATGGTATAGCTCGACGCAGCACATGACGGCACTCAAAACTCGCGCGTTTCGGAGCGCACCAATGGCAAAGAGCTGCTGAGCCAGTACATCTTGCTTCGTACCCAGCTGCGGGAGCTGGCATTCGTATCTGAACCGGCCTTTTTGACCGTTTTGAAGAGACGTCTGCTCAGCCCAAGGCTTCGTCTCGTCGTCATTGTCCGTGCATTGGACCTCGACGCCAGTCAGACGCCATGCCACGCTCGTTGCTGCATGGGAAATTGTGCTATCGAGCTTGGAGACAACAATCCTCTCCCATGAATCAATTAACACAAAACCTTTGGTTGGTACGTCGAAAAGGTTGGAGAAGTTTGGCGCAGGTACACCAGAGACGGTGCCAGAGAACCAAGGGCTGGACTCCTCAATTCCGTCCCAGGCGGGCGAGCGGCTGCACCCAGCGGACTGCTGTTTTCCAGGGAATAGGATGCCGGAGCCCTTGTTGACGAGCCCAGTACCAGTTTCGTTCTTCATAGCGACGCCATCTGCAGTGGCTCGAAGATCTGCGATTTGTGCTCGCAGTTCTTCAACACAATTGGTTGCAGAGCGACTGCATTTTCCAACACACTTGTAAGTCCAAGTGGCAGGAACTTCATCAATATTTCCTGCCTCTATAGCGGCATGTTGAAATGTGTTTGCATCATCGCAGCGAATCTCGTCATGAAAGACGGTCTGCTTGTTGTGGAAGTTGGAGATGCTGCCGCCGGTTGCGGCGACCTCAGCCGGTAGGCTCAGGGCCTTGCCATCATAGGTGACATCCATTGGGACAGAACAGAATTCTATCACTACTATAGCTTCATGAAGTGTTAAAAAAAGCAGAGTAATGGATTGGAACGAGTAGGGTATTTTGAACAGAGGTGCAGCAAATTATTGGATTGCTTCTGCGGGGTGTACTTACCCATAGCATATATTCTAGCCCATACGAGATTTAGAAATATGAGGATTGTAATATGACCTGATCATTATACACTCAAAATGCATTTCCAGCGAGAATTTGTCTCGTTTTGGAATATGTTTGATGTGTCGCAGCTGAGTTGCCATCCTTTGGCGCGAAATCGCGCAACCGAAGCCGCTTCCGTCCCAATCTCCGAGATATTTGATCCATCTCAAGACAAATATTGTCAATAAGTCGATAATAGCCCATCTTGGAAAATATATCTTGGCAAGATTTGCATGTATAATTGCCGTGAAGCGACTATAGACTAGTCTAGATCTGTTAGGCAATTCCGATATTGGCTGCTGCACGCGGATCGCATTGTTTTAGTCAGATGCAGGGTGGAGAACTCGGTCTCACTATGAGGAGAGCTGAGAACTATCGATTTTCGGAACAATCAATCGGAAGCGGTGGGCCTTTTCGACAACAAGGTGAAGCATTGTTGTGGAAGCGAG
Organism: Beauveria varroae; assembly: GCA_030780425.1. Taxonomy (NCBI): domain Eukaryota; kingdom Fungi; phylum Ascomycota; class Sordariomycetes; order Hypocreales; family Cordycipitaceae; genus Beauveria; species Beauveria varroae. The sequence goes on from JAPFUP010000780.1 coordinate 7,654, forward strand.
CAATACAGCTGTACCGCAGGAGATGGAGCACTATGTCTGAGATTTGCATACGCCGACTTGGCACTGCACAGAATCTTCGACTTTGTACTAATTTGCTTTTCAGCAGCCTCAGGCGGCATGTCAGTTTGCTCACCCCAAGCAGCACACTATCTCAGTACGGAAAATAACATGTGATTACGAATACTAAACCACCTTTTTAGGCGGTTATTGGAGATACCATTCGACCAAACTTCTACTGAATACTGCTAAAAGCTCAATATTAGGTATTCGAGCGGATTGAATGAGCCACTTCCAAAAGTCACCGCGGCGAAGAGTGCGCATTTTGAGCCGCACTTCTGGAGTTGGCTGGGATGATTCCCCGCACGGTTCCCCGCACGGCGGACGCGCCGCGATTCTCAAGGACAGGAAATAGGGTAAATTTGCCGTCATTTGGGTACAACCGTGCCTCACGGCCATCCGGATCAGCCTACATCTTTCCACTCTAAGACGGCTGCCTTGTCTGAAAACTTGCGACTCGTTTTCCTCACCGAAGCAATTATACGGTTCAGCTGGGAGAATGCCCACTAAAGAGAAACAACAACCAAAAGCTGTCACGCGCCCTCTGCCGAGCGACACTGACCCCGACCCAAAGTGGCTGTCGACACCCCGAGATTCTGCGGAGGGGCATTGAAGAAACAACTCTGCAGAGAAATATTGATCCTGCAGCCTCAAGAACGACGGTCGGAGAATGATAAAATGGCAGCGATGTCTCCCATATTCCCTAGTTCATCATCAGCTTCAATCATCTGTTCTGTCAAACAAATTCACCATACGCCGCTCTCTCTCATACACTCTTGATATCTGCATCTCAGCATAACAATGGTCTCCTTTGCTTTCATCGCTGCCATAGTTGGCCTTGCTGCTGCCACTTCCGCTACTCCTGAGAAGCGCGACTGCCCCTTCCTCGTCGACAAGGCTCTTTCTGCCTCCGTCACCGCCCTCAAGTCCGGCCTCAGCGGCTTGGCCCCCCCTACTCTCAAGAATGCCACCGATGCCGGTGCCTACTGCTTCAAGCAGAAGGTCGGCTGCCCCGTCGACGGCCCTCTAGACCCTCCTCAGACCGGTGACGTACCCCCTCTGGAATGTGAGAAGGGTGTCATCGCCATGGCCCTCAAGGGTGCCGTCGCCGCGCTCAAGACCGGCCTCGGCGCTTTTGTCCCGGCTGACTATCAGACGGGCGTCGATGCTGGCCTCGCCTGTTTCAAGGAACACCTCGGCTGCGCTAATGCTACCCCCGGCGCTTAGAGCGGCGCAGAAAATTGGGCAGGATAGCTGTGCTTGTCTGAATTTTAAGCTTGGCCGACCGTTAGCGGGTTATCGATGCAAGCGACCGAAATAAGCGCAGGCAGCTGCCACGACAAAGAGGGGTTAACAATATAGAGTACTTTAGCTTAAATTTGTTCAATTCCTTCTTGCTTCGACTGTATTTTGCAACATTATCCTGGAAATTTCTCGGTGGCAGAGTTGCTTCAACTCACGAGAGCCGACCTGGAAACGGATACTAAATAAGTGGGTGCCCGACGTTAGAGCTAAATTTCTGCTGCGGCATCTTAGTGCACAGCGCCAGGCTGAGACAAGATAGTAGCAGCTCCTCCGGGATGCCACCCCAGCACGCTGATCGATCGTATACATTGCCGTCCATCACGATCTGGTAGTCGTCCCACGTATTATGCTTTGATACTCCTGGGGCGTAAATTCCTTCTGTAGTTGCCTAAATGGAGACTCTATAGGGCTACTTAGTGCTGAAGCCACTCGGCAATGGCCGCATCCTCAACCAGATCTAACCAGTTAACTAGCTCCCCTGTGTTAACCGCTTTTCGCCAGCGCATCCAGCCATTGGCTTGACGGAGCGGTTGGGCTTTCCGTCGGTTGAGTCTCAGGCATGCACACATATAATTGAAACTAATAGATAACCGCTTAAGTGCGAGATTAGTAGTTAGGTCGGTGATGACCAGCGAGCACTAGCTATTATAGATTGTCTTTTTCATTAGGGTATTTTCACGTCGTTTTTCTTTGTCCCCTGTCTGTTTTGAGAGAGGTTGGCAAAGTCTGTATCGGGGTGGAGACCAAGGCACAAGGTGATCCGACGCTTGCCCAAAATTGTGGTAACTAAGAGATGTCCATGGCGGTGTTAATAGGCCATACCTTCAAGTACACGTTCGTCCAGACACCGCCCATCGTTGTGATACTAAACCAAACAAGATGTAGAACGATAGGAGGTAAGAGCACACAGCCGGCCGTAGTTAGTGATTGTAATAATAACAAGTGTACGCCGCGTAAAAGAGCTAAACTACATATTAATGCATAATAAGGCCTAGAAAAACCCGTCCACCCCTGCCATCCTTACCTGATAGGAGACCACTAAGCTCTATCGCCTCCCTATTCTAACCTCCGCCTAAAGTGCCGTCTAGTATCTAAGAAAGGCAATAAACTCTAAGTAGTGCAGAAGTCCAAGTTACGAGTAGACTGTATCTTTGTGCTAGATTATTCGTTTCTAGAAAAACAGGAGTGCTTAGCGTAGCGCCGTGGCGCATCAGGACGGCAACACTATTAGGCAGAAGTGTGCCTCGCAGTAATCAGCTGTAGGTGCTAGAGCCTGACGGTTTGCGCCTCCAGTAATGATAGAAAAGTCCTTAACTGCTTCTTGATCGCTTCTTACAGCGTCCTGCGTTACGGTTTATTTTCTTGCGTGGCGCCTGTCTTTTCTTAGTGTTTCTCAGAGCTCGTCAAACACTGGAGCGGACCCTCTTCCCAGTGTGCCAGGCAACGGGCTAGGTCCCCTCCTGGCTTGTCATAGCCACCAATACCGCTCAACGAACTTCTGCTTCCATCAAACTAAATAAGCATGTGTCGGTGGGACACGCAAAGGGGTCCATCTTGAACAAGTCACACCTAATGGGGGCGAAGCAGACACAGATATCGACACATGCTACATAATCAACCAATCACAAGCAACCAGGTCAGGTAACTTGATTGTTGGACACACTGCCAACATCACAAATTACCTGATTGAAACAAGCCCGATGCGTTGCGAATGCTTTATACGCAAATACTGTCTAGCCGAAGCAGAACCTACTAACTGTTAGCAGCGCGTCCTTTTGAGCCTTGGTTTGTAGCTTCCCTTCTCCATGTACCTGACTCCAATGCGAATACCATCTTCGTCTTGAAAATCCACCTCATGTCCAAAATCAACGTTGTTCGGATCAAGACAAGTCAGGCACGTGTGGACGACTTGAGCATACCTTGACCCCATGCATGCTGGCAATTCGTTGTGGGCCATCTCCACGAGTTTCTCCTTCAAGGTCGCTGGGGATTCTACAGGGACAGCATCGCGGATAAGGCCCAAAGCCTCCAACGGAATGGGATGTCCGCTATCCGAGTCATAACTGACAAAGGACCGCCACAACCCAATCTCGAGCAGGCACACCCCGAGACTGAAGATGTCGTGCTGCATGATGTAGTCGTCCTGTGGCGTTGGTCCTTGGCGATTGGGATGCCGGTATAAGTCTTTTGTCCAGCCGCTGTCGTTACGGAGATATGTGCGGCCATCCTCCCTGCGAAAGGCGTCCAAGCCAACCAGGAACGTAGACCTTCTGGCCGTTTTGGCATCCGCCAAAGTGAGCACAGTCTCCGGGCGGATATTCTTGTGAACGAAGCCGAATGTGTGAACATAGCTGACAGACTTGGCCAACTCGCGCGCGATATCGAGCTTCTCAGACATCGAGCTGGGAGCAGGTCCGGCTGTGAGAAGGTGCCTGAGACTGCGCAGGTCGGTGAGGCCGTCTGGCTTCTCCAAAACCAGCGTAAAGGACACCTCCAATAAAGGCCCAATCTTAATTTCATCTTTGACGACGCCCTTGCATATTAAGAGGCCAAAGGTCTGCGGGTCTCTATGACGTAACTTCCTGGCGAGGTCCCGTACATCTTTCTTCATGATCTCGACGTTGGCTTCGAGAGAGCACTGGATCTGATTGAGGATAAGTTGCTTGCTGGATCCCGCTCTCTGACCCAGCACGGCATCGCAGAATGGTATAATTGTCTTGGCCATAGCATCGAGCTCGCTTTTCTTGAGAAAGACTGGCAGGCCATCCTGCCTCTGGTCATCCCTCAGACCATCTCTAAGTACCTTGGCAGATGGGATCGAGACCACAATGCTGGTTTCTTGGCGCATACGCACAAGTTCGGTGTCGACTTTATGGTCCATCCTTAGCATGATCAGGAAAAGCGACGATTCCACTTTCCTCTGCCACTGCTGGAGTTCCTCGATGGCCTCATCAAGAGATGACTTGACGCAAACGTACTTTCCCCTTCTCACCGCCAGCCTTGCATCTTCGTCTTCCTCGGTTATGTCCATCTTGGTGGGCTTCTTTAAGAGCCCCTCCAGAATGAGAATGACTCTCTTGAGCTTAGTGAAAACCATATCAAGAATCCGGTAGTGCATCGTCCGATGATCCTCGTTCATGACGCTCTCCACGCTCTTCACAAAATCGAGCCCGAGAGCCGTCTGCATCCAGCTTGCCTCGACGGACAGAAGGCGTTCGTCAAGCTCGAGTCCGGCATATCTGAACGCGGCGCAGGCCTGTAAGAACCTCTTGCCATACCTGGGAGCCCCAGTTAGAATCTCATCCGTCATGACGTAACTTTCTTACTTGATGCAAAGATCTGGGGCCCCGATGACACCAACGACTGCTAGGCCGAGTTCGGCCATGTCATCAACCTCTCACGGTCTACTGACGCTGTGAAAACTCTGGGAACCTGTTCGTCTTCAACGAGCTGGCCGATCTAATCAAGAGGTTTCGCACTAAGAGAGATCGTTCAAAGAAATCGCCCCTGTGATCGGGCACTATTTTGGTTGGGCCTTTACGTTAAACTAATCACAGCGTGCCGCGGGTGGCTATGTGGAGAATGGACCCAATGGCCGTGCGAGTCACCGTAGATCCCTCGAATCCTGCTGTAAGTGCTATGACCATTTTTAATCCAGAACGTTCTCGATTCAACATTTTTCAACGTCTATCCAACCCAGTTACGCCCTCCATGACACGAACATGAATCCAGCCTCAAGTCGCCCAACCTCTTCACCCGCGCCCCTAAAGCAGCGCTCGTTGTCGCCGATGGTAAGGCTGCCCGACCTGGTTCGCGATTCGAAGCTCGAGACGCGCCCTGACCCTGCCGGCGACACGATACACATCTACCGAGAGTCTTCAAGACAGAGAGGGGCACCCGAAGAGGAGCGATGGAGACATAAATTCCCAATCGGGAACGGAGGGGCGGGGTTCGTTTCGCTGGAGGAAAAAGTGACGAGACGTGCCACTTCCCCAGTTGCGAGGCGTGCCGTCAAAGCGATCAGGGTTCATGAACCCCGCGAATCCAAATCATCAAACCGACTATCCGTAGCGGAGGAATACGTGCGTGAGTTAGAAGCACTGGCAAAGTTCTCCCAACGCAAGGTGCGTGTGTTTGCCCTTTCCTCGACCAAGAATCAAACGACTGAGACTGACAGCTTCTTTCCAGTACTCCGGTTGTTTCGTGCAGTTCTACGGCTGGTGGCAACGAACGGAACATCCCCGGTATTTGTACATAGCCATGGAGTACTGTCCACTCGGTGACCTGGAAAGTTACATTTCGTCGCGAGGTCCACTGCTTGCGGATGAAGCACAAGGTATCACCGCTCAGGTGCTGGATGGACTGTGCTATATGCACGAAGAGGGATTCGCCCATCGCGACTTGAAGCCGGCGGTACGTATGCCTACCTTTTGGAGCCAGGTGTTTGACTCTGATTGCCTTGATCCGTCAGAACGTCCTCATCAAGTCATCTCCACCAGATCGCTGGTGGGTTGTGATATGTGATCACGGCCTCAGCAAGCGTGTCGAAGATGCTGCAGTATTGACGACTATTGTGAAGGGGACACCGATGTTTATATCCCCCGAAAGACGCGGTTTCTATCGAGATATAGTCCCGAAAACGGCAGACCCGTACGCCGCGGATATGTGGTGCCTCGGGGAGACAACGTTCCGAATACTGTGTGGCGAGTCGACCTTCAGTTCGGATGACATGCTTCGGCAGTTTGCCCGTGGCTCGCTCAACTTTCCTACGAAGGGCATGCGGAATGCCAACGTGGGCGATCAAGCTATCGATTTTGTGACGTCCATTATGCATCCTCAACCCGCTCGCCGGCTGACCTGCTTTCAAGCCAGAGAGCATGCCTGGATGAAAGTTGATGAAACTCAAGAACCACCGAGCTCGCAGCTTGAAGCACATTCGTGAGTTGGTCATGCTAAATGCCATGTTTGCCATGACATTACTAATGAATCTCTAGATTACAGAAATCGGAGGCGGATATAGACCCAGATACTCCGCAGCAACAGAAGCAACCCTTGGACTACCAGATTCCCGTCTCTCAGCCTATCGCAATGCCCACTACCGCCACTCAGTCTTCCCTAGCTTGGAGTCCGGTTACACAACCTTTGCAGGACATTCCTTCGAAGGCCTTTTCCAAAGTCGCGGATCCCATGGGAGCATTGCCTGATTTCTCCCTGATTGACTACATCGGTACGACATCCAACACCGCGGCCAGAGGCCTGGTAGATCTCACAGCTACTGTCACTCGGATCACACAAGATGTTTCACAGCCTGACGAGGTGCTTAATAGCCTCAGGTCAGCCTCGGAATTCCAGGGTCCGGGTTTGGACAAGAGTGGAGAAGGAACACTACACGAGGCAGCAAAATATGGGCTTGTGGAGGTGATCAATCAGTTACTGAAGAATGGAGCCGATGTCACAAGTCGAGATGACGATGGCTGGACGCTGGTCGATAATGCAGCCCGCAACGGACACGTAGAAGTGGTGATACTTCTTCTTGAGAATGGAGCTAATGCCACTACTCCAGGTAACAACGGGCGGACACCAATGCACTCAGCTGCAAGCAATGGGCACGAGGCCGTGGCGAAGCTACTAGTGGAGAAAGGCGCCAACATCGAGGCGAAGGATAAGGATAGCCACACGCCGCTTTCTTATGCTGCTTTTAATGGGCATGAGGCTATGGCAAAGCTGCTGGTGGAGAAAGGCGCCGCTCTCGAGGCGACGAACAAGAACGGCAGGACGCCGCTTTTCATAGCTGCATTAGAAGGGCATAGGAACGTGGCGAGGCTACTAGTGGAGAAAGGCGCTAACCTTAGGGCGAAGGATGAGGATGGCGATACGCCACTCTCTTGTGCTGTATACAACGGGCATGGGGCCGTGGCGAAGGTGCTAATTAAGAACGGCGCTAATATCGAGGCGAAGAATAAGGATGGCTACACACCGCTCTCGTGGGCTGCATCCACTGGGCATACGGCCGTGGCGAGGCTGCTGATCAAGAAAGGCGCCAACCTCGAGGCGAAGATTAAGGATGGTGGGACGCCGCTCTTATTAGCTGCGCAAAACGGTCATATTGCTGTGGAGAGGCTGCTGTTAGAGAAAGGCGCTAGAAAATCATTGCGATACCGCTTCTCTTTTAAATAACAAATGGAAGAACATGCTTTGGCTGAGGGTGAATCAATCTTGTTTGTCGGAACGGCTCCTGTTTACTGGTTCTAACTGGACCCGTCGGCCGGGTTCCGTTCATGACCAAGGCACGCCGGATGCTACGGACCGGATCGGCATCGATTGTACCCACAGCACCCGATGGCCGATTATGGCCTGCAGGTTCTTTATATGATATGCTTGAATTATCCTAATATGAACGCACGCTTATTTATACTAATTAAGCTATAATTACCTATAATTAGTTATTTTAAGTGGTAGTAGCTACTAGTACTAGTAAACGTTAATAACACTTTATAGCGAGTTAATCCTAGTAATTATACTAAAATACTTACTAATTATAATATATAGGTATATAATTAGGCTTAAGAGTAGAGTAAAGCTATTATAGACACGTTAGGACACACCTTAACCTATAGTTAAGGTTAAATCAATATATAACATTATATATAAGACTAAACCTTAGATATAATAGAATCTAGCTTAACTTAGTTATAACTTATTATTAAGTTAAGCCTAATTTAATA
>JAPFUP010000801.1:0-27594 GCA_030780425.1 Beauveria varroae
CTGTCTGTTAGCCACACTGAACAGGACGCTGGCGCCGAGCCACTCGCAGTGGCTGATCCCCTTTGCGGTCCAGCTGATTCCTGCTGGCCTGCTTCTCATCGGGACTGTCTTCATCCCAGAGTCGCCGCGGTGGCTGTTTTCCAAGGGCCGTCGCGCGGAAGCGATATCGGGCCTGTGCTGGATGAGGGATTTGGAGCCGACTGACAGATATATTCGGGAAGAAATTGCCTTTATGGACGAAGAGCTTGAGCGCTTCAATACTGAGGTTGGTCAGGGCTTCTGGCGGCCATTCAGAGCGCTGAAGGAGAGGCGAATTCAGTGGAGGTTTGCCATCAGCACGATTCTGTTCATGTTCCAAAACGGTAAGACTTGTTCGACTCATCACTGAGAACTCCGCGCTAATAATGAACTAGCCTCTGGCATCAACGCAATCAACTATTACAGCCCTACCGTCTTCAAGACGTTGGGAATCACGGGAGCCAACACCGGCTTCCTAACCACCGGCATTTTTGGCCTAGTCAAGACTGTAGTCACTGTCATCTGGCTCTTGTTCCTCATCGACCACCTCGGCCGCCGCACCCTCCTCATGGTAGGCAGCATTGGCGGCTCATTATGCATGTGGTTCATCGGCGGCTACATCAAAATCTCCGGCACCACAGCCACTTCAGCATCCAACGGCGGCAGCTTGTCCTCCGGAGGCATCGCCGCCATCTTCTCCTTCTACCTCTGGACTGTCTTTTACACGCCGTCATGGAACGGCACACCTTGGGTGCTCTCCGCTGAAATGTTTGACCAAAACACGCGCTCCTTGGGCCAGGCCAACGCCTCTGCCAACAACTGGCTGTGGAATTTCATGATTGCGCGCTTCACCGAGCAAATGTTTGATGCTTTGGGCTACGGCGTCTACTTTTTTTTCGCTTCGCTCATGATTGTTTCCTGCGTGTTTGTCTTTTTCTGCGTGCCCGAGACCAAGTCGATCCCGCTCGAGGCCATGGACCGGCTATTTCGCGAAAAGCCCGTTTGGCGCGCGCATGGCAGGGTCATGGCCGACCTTCAGCAACACGGCGCGGAGCTCGAGATTACAGCTGATGGCGTCGGGCCCGAAAAGGCTCACAGCGAGGAGCTTGAGTAGCTTCGCTGTCTATGGGTTGGTACTATTACGATGCATGAGACGATGCTTGATCAGAGAAGCGTCCGAACGATTTCCTACATTACGGAGCCAATCGAATACTATCTTAAATGAGTACTTTTCTCTCAAGTCTGCAAACAAAATAACGACTGTGTTGTTCGATTCGCCGATGGTGGATTGCGATATAGAATCAGCCATTGGAGCTTCGCCAACAGATACTACAAGACGCTTTCGGAAGCGTAAGCATTTCGCTTCGGCTTGTTAGGACACTCCATGATCAATATCCAGTGTGCTTGCAAAAATGCCCCCCCTTTGTTATGTTCCTTATAACCTCGAAGCTAGACGCGCTGCTACCCGTGCGGCAATTGCCTCGCGCACTTTGGCGACGGGCAGATCAGTCACGCTTTTGCCCGTCCAGTACTTGTCCTGCTCCAAGCCTTGCCAAATCATGGCCTCGGTGCCCAGAATCACCTGCCAGCCCTGCGCCTCCGCGATCGCCACCAGCCTCGTAAACGGCGTCGGGTTGTAGCACATGTCCAGCACGGCGCCCTTGTGCCCTCCCGCGCGCGCCAGCAGCTCGTCGATAATGGCCCGCGCTACACGCTCCTCTTGCGTACGCGGCTCCAGGTCCGGGACGCAGGCGACAATGGCACCGGGCGCCTCCTCGAGCGTCTGCGCCTCTTCGACGGTGGCCAAGTGCTGCAGGCCGGCGCCGTAGCCGCGCGCGGCGCAGTCGCGCATCATGGTCCGCACCTCGGCGGCGTCGCGGTTGACGAGGTAGATGGTTGTCACCTGCATCCATTTGCGCAGGGCGTAGATGGCGCTGCGGGCGGCGCCGCCGCCGCCAATGACGAGCGCGGGACGGTGGTGGAAGACGGTCGCGGGCGAGGCCACGCCATGGTAGAAGGAGTCGCGGATGCCGACGACGTCGGTGTTGGTGCCGCAGAGGAGGCGCTGGCCGTTGCGGCCCTGCCGGAGGAAGACGGTGTTGCAGGCGCCGACGTCGCGGCACTCGTCTGTCATTTCATCCAACTGTGGTAATATCGCGACTTTGTTGGGCATGGTTACAGACGCGCCTTGGTATTGAAATGTTTAGCTGTCGCCATCTCAAGAGGTCAAAGAGGGGGTCAAGAGCGAGAACAAAAGTACGTACCGTAGAAATTGGGATGCTGCGCGAGTTGGAGAAACTGGCTCAGGTCGGCCGAGTCAAGCCGTAGCTGCGCCCAGTTCAGGCCAAGGTCGTCGTAAATTATTTGGTGAAGAAATGGCGACCATGAATGTTGGATATGTGTACCAAAGAGGTAGCCATGGCGATCCAATGATGTATTCGAAGCATCAACTTTTCTTTCTTGTGCGGCCGTCATTGTGTGGGTAGTACTATCCCTCTTCAAAATATAAGAAAGGTGATGTGTACCGAGCCTCAATCAAAGTCACCTCGACTTGGGTGGCCTGATCTGATGTAGAAATGCTGGCGGCCATGAGAGGAGGCAATCTGAGAACAGCACAGCACAACGGAAAGGGCCCGCGCTAACCCCCACGTCGTTGAGATGGAAGCTCACCAGAAAAAGTTGAAAGCAATCAAATTTCTCGGCTTATGTGAAGATGCGGAATCAGACGCCGACCCCCACCCCACCTGCACTTTAATGCCCTATGGATAAATGCTCACCCGGTGGGCATGCGCGGGGTTGCTATCCGGCTGCTAATAACGGTTTATTACCCGTATCGTGGGGATATTTGATGAAACATTTCTACAATCATGTTCTATACCCGGCTCTACAGATTCAGATCCAAATCCGGAGGGACGCCTCGTGCGACTTACATCCACTATTTCTTGTACAAGTCTGACTCCCCACTGAGAGTCTTCAGCCGCGATCTGGCGTGATAAATGATGTACTATTATCTGACTGATAATTCATTACGCGCCGATAGGCCATATTCCATCCATACCAATCCGCCTATACTACACTCGAACTTGATTCATCCAACTTTTTTTTTTCCTGCTTTTTATATTTTTCTTCCTCAAGCATTCCAGCGAGCAAAACACCACCATCCTCCACAACATGGCCTGTAAGCCGAGCATATGCACAATGTCCCTGGGACGAGCCTTTGCAGGACATTCCCTTGAACACAAACTTGACATGGCTCAGAAGTATGACTTCAAGGGCATTGAGCTGTTTTATGAAGATCTTCAACATGTCGCCGCAGCCATGCCAGGAGGGTGCTCACCACCAAACCTGCTGGCGGCGGCTCGCCAAGTACGACGGTGGTGCGACACCCGCAAGCAAGAGATTATATGCCTGCAGCCCTTTTTGCATTTCGGAGGGCTTTTGGACCGCAGCAAGGCCGAAAAAGACGTCGAGACTGTTGAATTGTGGACTGAATTGGCCGCGACACTCGGCACCAATCTAATCCTATTGCCGAGCTCGTTCCTACCTGCCACTCAGCTCACAGACAATCTGTCGGTACTCGTCCGCGACTTTCAAAATGCCGCAGACATTGGTTCAAGAAAGTCACCAACAGTCCTCTTTGCGTTTGAGGCGCTCTGTTGGGGCACGCGTGTGAATGCGTGGGAAGACAGTTGGAAGATAGTCACTGCCGTCAACAGACCCAACTTTGGCCTCTGCGTCGACACATTCAACATTGCCGGCCACATCTTTGCCGATCCCGCCGCCTTGGGCGGATGTAGACCCAATGCTGACGCAAACCTCAAAGGCTCGATGCAGCGTCTCATGGCGCAGGTCGACATTTCCAAAGTCTTTCTCGTGCAGGTTGCAGATGCCGAGAGGCTGAAGAAGCCGCTGGACGAGGCGCACCCATTCTATGACGCGGAGCAGCCGGCGAGGATGAGCTGGTCGCGCAACTGCCGCTTATTCTACGGCGAAGACCACTTGGGCGGGTACCTGCCCGTCAAGAGGATTCTGCAGACTGTGGTGCACGGGCTGGGATATCGCGGCTGGTTGAGCTTTGAGGTGTTTCATCAGAGGCTGACGGAGAGCGACGGCGCGGTGCCTGAGCTTTTTGCGGCTCGGGCGTCGTGGTCATGGGCGCGGCTGGTGCGCGACTTGTCTCTTGAGCCAGCAAGGCCTCGACTCGAGATTGGGCAGAAAAAGGAACGTGCTGTGCTGTAGGATGCCATCAACGAGATGACGACAAGTGTACCTGATTGTTTGAATAGCGATTTATAAATGTGTTGCTATGTGCTTTCTAGCAAGATTCATCGAAGCTTTTGTAATTTACAGTGAGTCTGTATTATTTTCACAAGCTTGCATCATAATGATTTATAAATGCGCCTTTTTGTTCTTCAACTTGACGTGCTTGGCCGCAAACTCAATCGCTGCCGTGTAGCCAAAAACACCCAGACCACAGATGACGGCCTCTGCCTTGTCGCTCAAAAAACTCTTCTTCCTAAAATCCTCTCTCGCATGTACATTCGAAATGTGCACCTCCACAAAGGGAATCTCGACGCCGAGCAGGGCGTCGCGTATGGCGACGCTCGTATGGGTGTACGCCCCGGGGTTGATGACGACGACGTCGACAACGCCGCGGGCCGCATGCAGCCTGTCCACAATGGCGCCTTCGTGATTTGACTGAAACGCCTCGACCTCGGCGTCTAGTATTTTTCCTTGCGACTTTGCGTGCGCAACCACGTCGCCGAGCGTGGTGGCGCCGTAGATGTGCGGTTCCCGGGTGCCGAGAAGGTTCAGGTTGGGGCCGTTGATGAGGAGGATTTGCCGTGGCATTGCGATTGTTCAGAACCGAGAAGTTTACTGGATTGGGGGAAAAGAAGGTGTCTAGACGTGCTTCTCCAATTACATGGCAGCCTATCTATGCTCATGTGGTACCAGCCTACACTCTGAAGCGGATAAAGGCTTACCCACTGAGAGGTATGGTGGGAATATGACAAATTATTTGATATACACACAAAGATCTGCAACAACAACAAAGTACCGCAATATCGGAAGAGATTTGCTTGGTCAGCTATGCAATCATGTCGTCATTCAAACTAAAAGTCGTTCAAATTTCCGCATTTCCGCACGGATGACACCGATCACCCATGGCATCTGTAGGCATCTGGCCAGGAACAAGTGAAAACAAACTGATCATCGAAGTCGCTCATTACTTTATCCAAACTTCTTCTCAAACCTCTTCAGCATTCCAGTCACGCCATTCTCCAGCTTCCCCGCCTTCTGCTCCAATTTACTCTTTGTCTCCTTCTTCGGCTGATACGGCTGCATCTTGGCAGTCATCTCCACCTCGGTCGGCCGATATACCTGCTGGTGGAGCGAATAGTCCAGTCCCCCATTTTGCGCCGGTGTCGGATTGTTATAGCTGTAGTTGGAGTATCCTCCGAGTGGTGGCGGGTGGCCTGCCGCATTGGTCGTGGGCGGTGTCGACTGGGCCTGCGCCGGCGGCTGTACTTGCGCCGGCGACTGCGCCGCTGTGGGCGGAGGTGCGAAGCTCGGCGGTCCGGGAATGTTGGCGGCGAATGTGCTGTTGAGGCCGGGCGATGCAAGGCCGGCCTGCACGGGCATCGTCTGCGCGCGGTGAAGGCCAGGCTGCTGGGGAGGGCCGCCGAAAGACGGCGGTGCCATGCGCGGGCTGGCCATACCGCTGGGAGGGAGCCCGGGGCTGGTGACTCCAGGAGGAAATTGGGCATGAGTATAGGCTGGCGTGAAAGGTTGTCCTTGGTAATCGTAGGCAACAGCGACGGCGAGTGGGTTCAGAGGATCTTCATCGGGTGGAGGCGTCTTTTCGCGATGAGCGACAGTCTCTGGGGCCACTGGCGAAGCTGGATTGTATGCCATGGGAGCGAAGCTGACCGGTGCTTTTGGCGACTGCTGCTGCTGCTGCTGCTGCTGCTGCATGTGCTGTGGCATCGGAGGCGGGGGTGGCAAGTTGTCCATCGACAGCCCCGTACTTGCGCTGGACGGAATCACAGCTCCATTTTGTTGCGTCGACGTCGCCGAGTCATGGCGCTCTGCGTACTGCGGATCAGAAATGGCGACATTCTCAAGGTTCTGGACGACAGCGCTTACAGCGCCAGGCTGAATGGCGACGGGCTCGTCGAGGACCTCGACTTGTGCGGGCGGCAGAACCCTCCGGACGCCGTTGATAAATTGCAGGGCATCTTTATCGGTCCAAAAGTATATGTCGAGGGAGTGAAGCTTGTAGTGATATTTGTTCTCGTTGCGAGGGTCGAAGGTGGGGAGATGCCATTCTTCTGGAGAGACGTGCTGAGGGACAGTCAACGAGACCATGCAGTGCTGCTTGTATGAATATCGGACATGACTCTGGTCCAAAACTGAGATGCCAGCTTCACGTTAGCAAGTCGATTTCGATGCAAGGTCACCGGAAGCGACTCACAACCATCGAAGGCGTCTTGGTCCTCAGTGCCAGCATTGTTCGCGATCTCGATACGGCAACGACGCGCGTGCGCATTCTCAAATAAGTAGACATACGAGCCCTTGTCGAAGCGATGATGACGCGGTTTCTCCTCCTTGCCGCCGTAAAAATAGTGAACATCGCCAAAGCTAGAGGAGATGTTAGCGACCGGAAAGCGAAGGACGACGACAGGCGACATACAGAGTGGCCACAATCTCTTCCCCCTCTCTGGCAGCCATTTTTGCGACAACTTCGGGTGCGTATTTCGGCTCGATTCAAGACACGCAGGCCAAGTAGGTGAGATTAGAATGACAAAAGCGCAGCGGAGCGATAGCTGGTCAAAGACGGAGTCACAGGAGGCAGACGTCACGCGGTTTCAGCAAAGAGCCAGGGCTCCTGTGTCACCAGAAAACAAACGTCTTGCTCCATTCCTAGGCCGGCAATCAACTTATATATGTACGACAATGTCGCAACAGCCTGCCCGCATTGGCGTCGACCTGGGCGCTTAAATGCATCTTGGAGGGGTCGTTGTGTCCAATGAGAGAGATGTGACGGAGGGAAGCCAAGTTGATCCCAGCACGCTGGCGGGGCCCTCGAGGGGTCCCAACACTGCCGATGGGGGGAACTTTTCTCAGCCTTGAAGAAAATCTAAATTTGGCTTCATTTTAAGCCACATCAAACTTATGAACATATATAGAATCTTGGCACAATATAGAGTAGCTTGTTCGCTCAATAGCCCTGACAGGTAATCGCAGTTCAACAGTGGAAAAAATCTCTGGCCGCTGCCCGCCGCCAGAACCATCGGTGCTAACCCCCAGTCATTAAGCCTGATTTTTAGTGCATCGCAGCTGCGTTCACAACGGAATCACCGCTAAGCTAAGCCTGTTACCTAAATATTCACGTGACGACGCGTGTCTAACGTGAACCCCTGACCGGACGTTATCCTTTGCTTAACGTGTCACCAGCTCAAACCCCGCGAATAGGCGGAATGGAAAAATGCATGGCGAATCTCGAACTAAAGCGCGCGCCAAGCACCCTATATTCCACTAGAAATGGGGTCGCCAGAGGAGCTCCCGAAAGACGTTGTGGCTGACGACATTTTGAACGATGCGGGCAAAGTTGATGACGCCAAAGTAGCGGACGTTCTTGGTATCGCGCAAGATGACGACGAATTTAAAACGCTGAAATATCATCTTCTCGGCCCGTCTTTGACCAAAGCCGGGCAAGATTCTGTTGACCAGAATAAGGTATGTCGGGGCCCCGCACACTGAACAACTTCGCCTGCTCACAGCTTCACCAAGGTTTCAGAAATCATATACAATGCTTCCAAAGGGTCTAAATTCTTCAACCGGGAAGAAGAGCGCGACAAGATCTTAACACAAAAAATTGACCGCATTTTGCGTCGCAAGAAGGAACTGGACAAGCTCGACCTGACTCATGAGCGCCTGAGCGCCGACCGCCTCATTACTGAACTCGAGGCGTCCCGCGACTTGACGCAGCACATTGTTCACATTGATTGCGATGCCTTTTACGCTGCTGTTGAGCAGCTCGACCGGCCCGAGCTCAAAGATCTGCCGTTCGCCGTGGGAGGTGGCGTGCTGACGACGTGCAACTACCTTGCCCGCCAATTTGGCTGTCGTTCAGGCATGGCAGGATTTGTCGCAAAAAGACTTTGTCCGCAACTCGTCCTGATCAAGCCCAACTTTACCAAGTATACCGCCAAGGGCAAGGAAGTGCGCGAGGTGCTGGCTGACTATGATGCGCGATTCGAAAGCGCAAGCATCGATGAGGCATACCTGAATATTACCGAATACTGCGTCGCTCACGGGATGCGTTCAGCGGAAGTCGTGGAACAGTTGCGCAAAGAGGTACATGAAAAGACGAACATTACCGTCTCCGCAGGCATTGCCGCCAATTCGCGACTGGCAAAGATTTGCTCCAATTTCAACAAGCCAAATGGTCAATACGTTTTGTCTCACGAGAGGAACGAAATTGTGGCATTTATGCGCGATCTACCGACGCGCAAAATCCCGGGCATCGGCCGCGTTCTGGAGCGTGAGCTTCTGGAGATTGGCATCAAGAAATGTGGCGACATATATGACCATCGACAATATCTTCATCGATTATTCGGCGACAAGACGTTCGAGTTTCTCATCGGATGCTATCTTGGACTTGGTCGTACGAGAATCCAGCCTGCGGAAGAATACGAACGCAAAAGCGTCGGCACCGAAAGCACATTCCGCGAAATGTCGCATCCGACGGCGCTTCGCGAGAAGCTTCGAGCAACGGCGGAGGAACTGGAGGGGGACTTGAAGCGGGCCGAGTGCAAAGGTCGGACCCTGTGCCTCAAAATTAAGCTACACACCTTTGAAGTATACACTCGCCAGGTGGTGCCCCCGCGAGCGGTCCATCTCGCAGACGACCTGTATAATTATGCGCTTCCAATGCTTGCAAAATTGGAACAAGAGATGCCAGGCATGAAGCTCCGACTGATGGGTTTGCGATGCACCCATCTTGTGAGCACCAAGAAGCCCGACACGATGGCATTTCTGGGATTCAAGCCGAGGCGGCCAGACGAAGCTACGCTTGCAGATTCGGCGCAAGTCAAGCGCAAGACAATCGATACCCTGGCGGGAGCCGAGGTCGGGTTCGTAAATACTGTCGAGAAGCAGGAC
Source organism: Beauveria varroae (assembly GCA_030780425.1). NCBI lineage: Eukaryota > Fungi > Ascomycota > Sordariomycetes > Hypocreales > Cordycipitaceae > Beauveria > Beauveria varroae. The sequence continues at coordinate 9,187 of JAPFUP010000801.1, forward strand.
GTCATCAGTCAAGGACGCAAGGATGATGGTAGCGACCAAGAGCAGCAGCGGAGGCATGGAAAGGAAGTTGTGCCTAATCCGAAGAAGCAGGAGATGCCGGAGGAGGAATGGTGGGATTGCCCCATATGCATGCGTCCGCAGGCAGCGAATGAGCGCCAGTTCAATGAGCATATAGACTTGTGCCTTTCGCGGCAAACCATTCGTGATGCGGTGCATGCGGATGGCGGGCCTGGCGGGAGCAATGCAAGCACCCCAACCAAGCGGCCACAAGCACCGGAAAAGAAGAGGCCGGCCAACAGCAAGGCTAACAGTAAAGATCCAAAGCAAAAGAAGCTGTGTTTTGGCTGAAATGAGCCTTTAATGAAGCCCATGATTTATAGAGGAAATACTAATATTAACCGGCCTTGCTTCCTGGTGCCATACACGTTGTATACCTGCCTTTGGCAGTAGGTGGTACATGGGCATGTAGTAATGATTTGTAAGGTCTAAAGATAGAAGCGCATAGATGTCGCACAAGAAAATTCTTACAAGCAGCAGGTGATTTGCGCCTGAATAAAGTCCAAATTGACGGACGCAGAGATATTAATTTCCCCCGTGGATGTGGTATCACTAGAAGTCATTGATTGTTATTCCGTGATGGGATGGATAACCTACACTGCAACGACGTTTGTTATTTGCGAGGGCTTTGTATATGTCAATAAGAAGATCTTTGTCATTCAAGCATCAGCCCCCATGGTCTAGTTGGTTAGGGCGCCGGTCTCATATCGATAGATATGACTCGTTCATAGATCGAGACATCCGGATATCGTGAGTTCGATCCTCACTGGAGGCACTTGATTTTTTTGTTTTTCTGATAACTTTTTGCGTCTTATACCTCTCCGTTCTTTTTTTTCCCTCGTGTCCCTAGGTAGCCATCAATGTTGAAGGACGCCATGCCGTTACCCCCTCAGTTGACCCGATACGACCCGATTCCGTGACGTGCGCTGCTAGAGGCACAAACAGAATCTTGGCTATCTCGATCTCCTTGATACCCTTTGCACCAAGGCCATCTACAAGTTCCCGCCCGAATTTTGAATGCTATACAAGTTTGCGAGAAACGCTCGGAAAGCCTGTAAATCGGATTTCATTGCAGTGCCTCGAGGTTTGTATGCTCATAGCAGGGCACGACGATTTCGACAAGCTGGCGGCGCCTCGTGTTTCCGCTTTACCTGACGCACTTCAACAGCTCTTCTTTTCGAGGCTGGCTTTGAACGGATCTCCTTGACATTGTCATCAGGATATGCCTATCTTCTCCGACAAGCAAGTAGCGAAACTTGCAACCGCGCAAAGGCTCGGCTGGCCTTCTCCTCCTCTAGCTAGCAATCATCGAGCGGCATGGAGCCAACAAAGAAACGAAAGTCACTTGATCTATTAACTGGGAAACCCCGAGTAGATGTCGCCTCCGTTTGTTACTGTCTTCGGTTGGGCAAAGGAAGCTGTCGTCGAGACCGGAGCTGCCTTCCGGAAATATCTGCCGTAGCAATATACGACATCACGATAGATAACAGTCCGATTCGAGGACGTTCAATGTAGTGGTCTAAAAGTGCGAATGGCCAATCAATAATACCGTGCTCACCGAGACATAGTAAGTGGCATGTCGTAACCAGTCTTAGCCCGTAGGAATGCAGCATCTGGTCTCGTTGAATCCAGTCGAAATTCGAAGTGGCTAATGCTACAAAGAATTGCCAATCCTGTCTTACCTATTCCCTTGTAGATCGTTTCAATATGATTTCAATAATACTGTCCGGGTCGCACTGCCATTTAGTGGGGCTACAACTCAGCCGTTCTGCTTGGTTCGGGCGAAATTTCCCACCCACCACCGACTTGGTCTCGACATCTCCTCACCAGCGCTCGCATCATTCGTGCAATTCAGAGCTAGGCGCGCACTAGCAGGCTCTTTTGCTATTACTCGCTTTCAATTTGAGACATCTAGCAGGACTTTGAAGGACTCAGAACATACAGGCGGCTCTTTCCATAGAGCGCCGACAGATTCCAGGAGTACGCATCGCGACACAAGCGTTTCGCAGTCCTCAGACATAGATCATTTCACCAACACAGGTTTCTTTCTAGTGTCTCGCTGAGCCATTCCGAGAGCAACCGCTCACCAATAAGATGGCTCGACCAAGAGACTCGCGCTCACCAAGCTTGGCGGACAGCCACGGTGCTCGTCGACACCGTGACGACCGACGACCGCGTGATCGTGGCGACGACAGAGGCTATCGCAGGCGCTCTCGATCGCGTACACCCGAGGTACGCCAGCTCCACCTGCCCACTAATCCGCGCAGCAGGCGTTCTAATGCAGATTCACCTTTCCAGAAACGATATCGCGACCGAGACGGCGGCCGGGACCGTGATCACTATCGCCGACGAGATCGCTCCCGCTCCCTGGATAAGGATCACGATCGCTACCGCGGTGGCCGTGATAGGCGCCGCTCGCGAGACCGCTACGACGACAGAGCCCGGCCATCCGATGGCCGACGCAACAGAAGCCGCGACGACGACAGAAGGCGAAGTGGCTCGCGTGGCAGAGACTCCCGCGGAGATGACTCTCGAAGTGACAGCAGGGGCAGGAATACTCCACGCACAGACAGCGGTCGAAAACTGGATGAACCCCCAAAACAGTCCGGCACTGCAACCGCCCAGGGTGACGCCGAGAAAAAGAAAGCCGAACGTCTCGCTAAACTTGAGGCATGGAAAAAGAAGAAGGAACTGGAAGCACAAAAGCCAAAAGAGGTGAACCCCCTTCAAACTCGCAGCTTACTGGCAGAAATGGACAAGAAGTCTAGCGGCATGCCCTCTGATGCTGCCTCGCCGGCTGTTTCATCGGGCGCCTCGCCCACATCTGGCCCGGACTCCGGGAACGCATCTCCTGTGCGTCCATACGCTGGCAAGTTCGATCCTAAGAGCATCGCGAAAAAATCAGCTGCAAGAACACATGATGCGACAAAATCGATCCTTGGTTCCATCAACCCTGAGCAGGGAAAATTGTCTGTGCCAGTCAAGCAACCCACCGCATCTGCGTTACCGGCCAACCGTGCTAAGACGAGCGCTTTCGGATTTGGCAAGACTCAGGGCGATGACAAGCTTCCCAGCAAGCGCAAACTTGACCTAGACGAGGAGGAGACCACGAAACGCAAGCTAACAAAGCTACCCAGCCTACCCGTGGAGGCAGACGACACACCATATGTCGACCAAGACGATGATGATGACGACAATGGTGACGAATTTGCTGAAAACGAAGAAGAGGCTGCCGCCGCCGCCCGCGCTGCGCACGAGAGGCGCTTGCAAGCTGAGGAAGAAGCATCAAAGGAAGCGGACGGCGATCAAGCCATGGCAGACGCTGCTCCAACTACCAATGGTACCGCCAGCATTGCTGAGGAAAATCAGATGGAACTGGATGAGGAGGAGGACGATGTCGATCCTCTGGATGCTTTCATGGATGACCTACAGCATAAAGAATCCAAACGCCCAGCTGTCAAAAAGGCATCCACAATCAAAAAGCTGCCAGAACCCGAAGCCTACTTTAGTGACGATGATTATGGCTTTGAGGTGGACCAAAACAACGCCGACGCTAGTGCCGTGCTGGCCATGACTAACAAGCGCAAGAAGAAGGAAATACCTACAGTTGACTATAGCAAAATCGACATTCAGCCCATTCGAAAGAATTTCTGGGTGGAACCGGTCGAGCTCAGCGAACTCAATGAAACGGAAGTGGCGGAACTTCGAGCAGAGCTTGACGGCATCAAGGTCAATGGCAAGGATGTTCCAAAGCCTGTGCAGAAATGGGCGCAATGTGGTCTCACTCGACAGACGCTGGACGTGATTGATAACATGGGTTTCGAGAAGCCGACCTCAATTCAGATGCAAGCGATCCCTGCGCTCATGTCTGGGCGCGACGTCATTGGCGTCGCCAAAACTGGTTCCGGAAAAACCATGGCCTTTTTGCTGCCCATGTTCCGTCATATCAAAGATCAGCCTCCGTTGAAAGAGTCGGAGGGTGCCGTTGGGCTGATCATGACACCCACGCGCGAGTTGGCTACGCAGATTCACCGTGATTGCAAGCCGTTCCTCAAAATGATGGGCTTGCGTGCTGTCTGCGCCTACGGCGGTGCCCCAATCCGCGACCAGATTGCAGAGTTGAAGCGCGGCGCCGAGATTATCGTCTGCACCCCTGGTCGTATGATTGATTTACTCGCTGCGAATCAGGGCCGCGTCACCAACTTACGACGAGTGACGTACGTCGTGCTGGACGAAGCTGATCGTATGTTTGACATGGGTTTCGAGCCGCAGGTTATGAAGATCTTTGCCAATATGCGCCCGGATAAGCAGACGATTCTCTTCTCCGCCACCATGCCGCGCATCATTGACTCGCTCACTAAGAAGGTACTCAAGAGCCCCGTGGAGATTACTGTCGGCGGGCGCAGTGTCGTGGCCAAGGAAATTGAGCAGATTGTGGAAGTTCGCGATGAGAATACAAAATTCCATCGTGTGCTTGAACTGCTCGGTGAACTCTACGACCGCGATGAAGACGCGCGCTCGCTCATCTTTGTCGAACGTCAAGAAAAGGCGGACGACTTGCTCAAAGAGCTCATGGTCAAGGGCTATCCTTGCATGTCCATCCACGGTGGCAAGGATCAAGTGGACCGTGACTCTACCATTTCCGACTTTAAAAAGGGCGTCGTTCCCATTCTTGTTGCGACATCCGTTGCTGCTCGAGGCTTGGACGTCAAGCAACTAAAACTCGTCATCAACTACGACGCACCCAATCATTTGGAAGACTATGTCCACCGTGCAGGCCGTACAGGCCGTGCCGGAAACACTGGTGTTGCGGTGACCTTTATCACGCCAGAGCAGGAAAGCTGCGCGCCAGGCATCGCCAAGGCTTTGGAGCAAAGCGAGCAGCCCGTTCCCGAGCGGCTCAACGAGATGCGCAAGGCGCACCGTGAAAAGGTCAAGTCTGGCAAAGCCAAGGACACGTCTGGCTTTGGCGGCAAGGGTCTCGATCGTCTCGATCAGGAGCGTGAAGCGGCACGAATGCGCGAGCGCAAGACGCACAAGGCTGACGGCGAGGATGAAGATGAAAAGAAGGAAGACAAGAAGGAAGAGGACGACACCAAGCACGAGCGCGCTCTCGACGCCATCAAAGCCGCCGCGTCTGGTATCCAGTCTCGCGACTCCGCAAAGGCCGAGCCTGTCGTCAACGAACCCGTCATCAAGACATCTGGCGTTGTGGCCAGCAATCCCGGGGCGTCCAAGGGCGGCGCCGCCGGCAGCAACCCGCTCGACAAGGTCAGCTCGGCTGTCAGCGCCATCAACAGCCGCCTCGGCAAGGCTGGCCAGCTGCGGTCAGGCCAGCCCATTGACAACAAGGGCCCCGACGCGGGCGCGTTCCACGCGACACTCGAGATCAACGATTTCCCTCAGAAAGCGCGCTGGGCCGTCACGAACCGGACCAATGTGGCCAAGATTCTGGAGAACACGGGGGTGTCCATCACCACCAAGGGCAACTTTTACGCGGCGGGCAAGGAGGTCCCCGAAGGCGCGGAGCCGAAGCTGTACATTCTCATTGAGGGTGACACGGAGTTGGTGGTGGGCTCGGCGCTAAATGAGCTGACGAGGCTACTGAAGGAGGCCACGATTGCGGCGGCGGACGCGGATAGCAGGGCGCCCGCGAGCGGTCGTTATACCATTACGTGATTTGCTTGCTTTTGAGTTGCATTCGGCTGGTTTTTTTCAGTCGATGATGTTTTGGGCGGGAGTTTTTTTTTTCGTGTTCTGGGAGATGGTTGTGGAATTGTTCACAAATGTAATTATTATTGAGAATTTTTTTTTTCCAAAGGTCTCAAGTCGTTTTGCAAGGCGCGCCTGATGGAACAGTAGGGGCAGGATATCATATCAATAGGAACTACAGCTTTTGACGAATGTGTTGCAAATACGGGTATCGTACTGAAAACAAAGAGACGTGCGAAACCTGAGAGTAACAATACTCGTGTAGAGACGTAGTTATGAATACGCAATAAAAGGGATGTTAGTTGACTCGAGCTGTGCCTTGGCCAGCATCAATGTCGTAAACTCTGTGGTGTGAAAGCCGTCTCCAAGAACCAGGTCGTGCCTTGGTCATTTCCATCTCCCAGCATTCAGTCAATCCGTCCCTGGACCTGCCTCTCATTCGCCTCAATCTCTTGCCGACGCCTATCTTGCGCCGCAAGTTCCTTGTGAGTCAGTACCTTTGCGCCACCCTTCTTTCTCTTGAGCGCCTCTTGCTCCTTTCTCTTGTCCTCCATTGCCTTTTTGCTCCATGAGTCAGCAACCCAGGCGCGGGCGAGCAGATGTAGATTATGGGCCGGGACGAACTTACACTCCATCTTTCTCGCGCTTCCCGCGCGGCTTGTCCTGTATTTTGGCCGTCGCGAGGGCTTTCGTGACTGCCGCCGCTGCCGCCGACCACGCGGGCCTCGCTCTGGTACGTCTGCTTCGTCTTTCCTTTGGGGACCGCTGCCGTTTGCGCTTGGGGCGGCGCGGAGCCCAGACGGCGACCGGGGCCCAGCCTATCCTCTGGTTCTTGCTTGCCGCAAATGTTGCCCATGACGAATGGCGCGCGTATCTGATGGAAAAATGGAAGATGAAGAAGCGCCCTGCCGGTGGTTCTTGGCCCTTGAAGTAAATCGGGGGTGGGGGGTGGCGGTGGTAGGCCGCGCTGCTCCGCCCGCTTGGGGGGGAAGTTCTGTTTAGTGTGTTACGTCGCCATACAGCGCCAAGGCGAGCGCTCAAAGATGGAATCGAAAAATAATAATAATAATAATAATAATAATAATAATGGAAATGAGGCTGTACCAGCAAAGATATGGTCATTTCGGCTCAACATTTATTCTGCGCACTTGTTAACGTGGCTCGTCCTATTGTAGCTACAAATTAGTCTTGCCCGGATACCTTGACAATGCACCCACAATCCAGCAAGCGAGATTCTAGATGTCGGTGAATTATACTTTGCCTGTTTCGAGCTTCTCTGTCTAGCAGAAGCGTCTAACCGCGGGGTCTAATTACACGGCCGAGACAGGTCATGTTGGACACACGAGTCTTGCCGTTATTCCAGGCCAGGGCAGCCGGCCAGGATAGGCGGCAACAGAGCTAGTCGTTCGAATCAAGTATAATGGAAAGAGCAGTTAACCCTTTAAAAGGGATGTCAATTTCAAAGCCCCCAAAAAAGTACCACAGCCCATGGCTTATGCGGCCATGAAGACGATTTGCGTTGATGAGCAAATCCCCGCCAAGGGTAGGCAACAGGGTGGTTCATAATGTGTAAAAGAAAATGCCACACGATCAACACTATTTCGATTGTGAAGATTCTCCCAAGACATGGTGCTTGGCTTTGAAGTGGGCTGAGTGGTTCCAAAAGAGACGTATCCGTACTTGTGCGTGAAACATGGGGTATGGAGGCTGGCAAAGACACTCTGCCAACTTCCGGAGACAGCAATGAATCAAGACTCCGCGAAAGCTTTGCGGGGGAGGCATGAAGGTGCCGGGCAGTCGTCACGAGTGTGGGAGAGCTTGAGATAAAGAAACTTATGGTATGATATTGTTACATTATGGAAACAAGATAGAGTACATGATCGCCTTTTTTTGCCGTATTATTCTTTTTTTGATTCAGTCTTGTCGATGACGAAATTATTTAGCATTTCTTCCGAAATTACTGTCCCCATGTTAGCGTCCACTGTTGCGCAGCGATATTCGGGTGCCTACTTGTGAAAAAAGGTTCCAAGGACGCCGAGCTTGGCCTGCTGGTCGGACATGCTCTGACGACGGGCGGCGGCTTCGATGCGGTTGCGGGTGAGGCCCTCGTAGGCGGGCATCCAGCCAGAGCTCTGCGAGTTCATGTCAGCGAATGGACGGTAAACGTCAAATGTGATCAAATGATTGGGCGCCATACTCTGCGACGGGGTTTCTCAGCAGTGGTGGGAATGTCTGGGGTCTGAGTGGGAGAATCCATGATGGACAGCGAGCTCTGGTAACGATTTTTGTAATTGCAGGTGTAGTTGTGGACGGCAGACGATAGTTGATTGTGTTTTGATTAGAATATTAGATGAATGTAGATGAGTAATGATGCGATTGAAAGAGGGGGGACGCATGGCATATATATAGCAGAGCTGTTCGAGTATACTGCGGGGAGGAGGCACGGGGTCTGCGGCGTCACCCCAACATCGGTAGTCGGTTTTGGGGGCGATTAGAAATGAACAGGCGATTGTGCTGGAAAAAGAAACGCCTGATGAGGGGTAGTTTATTAGGCCATTTCTGCTGCTGCAAGAGTTCGATTCGGACAGGACAATGTGCAGCCAGGCGAATCGAGACGTTTGGTGGGTGGCGGCAGACGAATGACGCGGGGAACCGGCCAGTCCGTCTAGCGGCAACAACGGATGGGGAAACTGATCGACATATTTCACCAAGTGCGATTTAGAGAATTGTCAGCTAAGGAAAGAGGCTAGAGGCTAGTAAAGAGGGTCACGGCAATCATTGGAGTATTTCGTTTCGTCGATTCCATCGTCCACTAATCACAATCGAGTGATGGTCGTGTCTATCCTTATTGTGGACTCTTCAGGGCAATCGAAAAGCTGCACGAGCATCGAATCGAGCGCCCAAATTTAAGCTTGACATGTTTGATATCCCGTACTTTACTATTCTGTATGATTGCGCTGTGGTGGCAAAACCTCGTCGTTGATGGGAGCCATGTAAGCGACACCAATCGCAGCAGACAATCAGTCTCACTCGTATCCCATCGAGTTTGCATTATCAGCCTTGAACCACTGCCAATCAAGAGCCGAAACTCGAGTTTCGACCCCGGAATCGTCATCAGCAAGTCTCGTAACCCCTCAACCGTGATCCAAATCGGGCGGTGCCCCGGCATGTGCCGATCCAGATTGCGGGTCATTGCCTCGATAGCCTCGTCGTTGATCAGGCCTTGGTTCGAGACCACGTCATGTACCTGCGGGCAGCCTCTATCCCCGCGCATTATTCACATTGAGCTCGAGATCGGGCAAAGGCAGGGTCAATCTGCTCGTCGATCCCCCCTTTGGGTAAACATGCCACTGATTGCCTCATACCTCTACCTCTTCTCAGATTTCGTTGCGGTTAGCCAGCTTACGATTGAAATTATGGATTAACTCCGATTCTGACAAAAGATTGCTGGTTGTCTGGTTTATTGGCATCCCAGCGCCAATTATTGATCCAATCTTGCGAGGCGCACCAGCCCTTGCAGAGTATGACCCTCGAGCGGCAGTGATTAACCAGCCACTCTCGGCCGAATGTGTCAAGGAGCCTGCTGGAGCTCACCAGTCGCGCCACTCATTCAGCAAGTAATTACAAGAAAGAAAAGGCGAAAACCCCTTGGTTCCTCGGGAACAAGCCACGCTTCGCGACACGAATCAATTTGCGCTGCTCACACACACGCACCTACGAGATTCGAGGCGACTCGGGGCGCAGTGAGTGCAGCGGCCAATGAGTGACGGCCAACGGCACGGCCAAGACCCCGTCGTTCTGGTGGCCGCGACAGATGAGGGAATGGATCGACGTGCTTGCAGTGAGAAATGTAGAAACAGCTGATGGTGTGAAATGAACGAATGCCGGGTCAGGCCAAGGAGGTGTGATGGTCAAACAAGTAGGAGAAATGTGACGGCCAGAGCAGCAAGAGATATGTGATGGAGTTTGTTGTATTTTATTTGCGACTTTGCTCATTCGACAGGATAGTTGGGTGCACCCCTGTTACCCTGCTTGTGGGTACGGTACTTGGGTTTACTATTGGAAGGTGCGGGTACTCGCAGGTACTCGGTATATAGTGGCGGGGCGTTGTTGAAGCCAAAAGCGTCAAAGTGGTGTTGTTGGAGCTTTTTAGCCGGTGGATGGTTGCGATTGTGGTGGTGTCGGCCCCCCTTGGAAATGAAAATGTGCAGAGTTTTGTTGCGAGGGAGCGTAAAGAAAGCCGAGTTTTATGTAGCCACAAGAGAAAAAAAAAAAAAAGAAAAAAGAAAAAAAAAGAAAAAAGAAAAAAAAAAAGTTGAGTACGGGTTGCATGTTGGTTTGGTAGTCTGTTGCATCGTGATTGTCTCACCTTCCGCTCCGGAGGTCGGCGGCGGCGAGGATCCGGTTGGGCCAACGGGCACCGCCGCCGAGAACGGGACGGAGCTGGGAGGGAGGTGACGACGGCGGAAAATGGGGGGGGAGGGGAGGGGAGGGGAGGAGGGGAGGAAAGTGCGAGGCAGGGGAGCTGGTGGGCAAACGGCGGGCGCACAATAAGCGTCTTCAGCCACGTGTGTGGTCTGTTTAGAGGTGAATCACAGAGATCAAAAAAGGAAAAATGGGACAAAAAGGGTGCAAGAGAGTTAGGATACGACATGAATCGTTTGAGCAAGTTGCGCACAGCCTAGCGTAGCTAGCGTAGAGGGCAGATTGATATGGCGTATTATCCATTGACTGGCTGGTTGGTTTGGTTGGTTGCTTGACTGTGAACGGCGCCCCACATTCTGTTGGACCTTGTCTCTTTCCTTGCCAGAGTTGCTCTCTTTGTCCGAAAAATCAATGTCGTCCCAGCCCATCCGGGTTCTCACCAACTCGCGACCTCGCCCAGCACGTCTTGTACTTTTTTACCCGTCGCTTTCTCTCTCAGCCTCTCAGCGCCCGCCGTCGCCCTCGTCGCCGCCATGCTACGCATACACAGCACGTAATTCGCTTGGCTGCGTCTCCAGGCACACACGCCAAACCCTCTTTTTTTCCTCTCTCGCTTCCGACAAACCTCTTTTTACTTGCTTCTCTTCTTTCTCTTCCCACCCGAGTCACTTGTCTCTGTATCACACACACAGTCCGCCTGCTAACGCGCCCTCACTCATTCTCTCTCTCTCTCCATCTCTCTCATCCGACGCTTTTCCCCCCCATGAGCAGCCACTGGCGTCAACCAGCGCATTCGCCTCATTCCCGCCCACAAGGCTTGCGCTTATCACATCGCTGAAACCGTTTCGCACGCTGCATCTCCATATTGTTCCCCCCCCTCCTCATCTCCATCAGCCTCGGCTTCCCGTTGGTGGCTTAACCGCGCGTCCTGCCTGAACCCAACCGTCAAAGGGCCTCGTCTGCCCCTCTTCCCTTACTCGCCTTGTCCCGAAAAGCCTTCTCCTCGTCGTTTGCCAACTCATCATGGAGGACGACGCGGCACACATGGCTTTCAGCGGCTCGCCCTCCAATGACATGGCTGCCATGGCGCTGGATCTCGATAATCTCCTCCCCATCGACATGTCCCTTTCCCATGGTCTGACGCATGGCCTGGACCCTTTTGCCGCCGGCTTCCACGATGACTCTTGCCTCGATCACAACAGCTTTAACCACTGCAACATTGCCGCAAAGAGCCATACGTCTGCCACCAAGGCCCCCGCCATGGCTCAGCGCAGCCTTTCTCAGACACACACTCGCCAAAGACACAGCATCTCCAACCCGACTTCTGCACCCGGCGCTCCCTCAGCCGAGCACCACCACCTGCAATCTTATCCATCACCATGGGATACCATCTTCACAAACACCTTGCTTCAAAATGGCATGGCCTGCTCCAGCTTCGATGTCTGCCACGACAACGACTGCGCCGCCTCGTGCAACTCGGACTGCGAAGGGAGTTGTCCAAGCCAATGTGATGACAAGGATCGTGGCGTCTGCTGCGACGATGATGCTTGCGGTCCGCCCGGCCTCTGCGTCGACGATGACTGCAAAGCCCCGTCTGTTCCTTGCTCCCAGTCAGCCTGTCCCATCACGGACAATGAAGCCGCTGCTGCCGTCGCCCTCACTTCCTTCGGAGACAAGGGCATCACCACCACCGCCCCTGCCTCTACGTCGCACAATGTCCCTCCAACTCCAAGCATTGCCGATGCCGGATACCTAGATTTGCCTACAGTTCCCTGCTCGTCTCTTTCTCTCGACAACTCCTTTGGCAACGTTCCCATCTTTTCTGGTCAAATGTGGGACATTGCCCCCGAGTTCATTCTCGCCAATCACATTATGCAGTACCATGATCCGACACATCAAGACAACCACATGCACTCGTGTATAGCCGATAAGCCCAGCTCTCTCATGCCAATGTGCTCTCTACCAAAGCATACTGCAACTCCAGACGGCATCAGCCCGCATGGTGTCGACGCCATTTGCGGTTTCCAGATCCAAGACCCCTATGACTTTGCTCAGCACATTTTTCAGCAGCATCGTCCGGCACTCATGGCCAATGGAAACAATATGCACAAGACGCTGCAAAACGCGACATCGCATCATATGCTTGATGATCATCACCACCATCACAACCACTTCTCCTCCACCTCTCCCTCCACCAATCTCTCGCTAGCTACATCTCTCTCTCCCACGCCCGCCTCTCTACCCACACCGTCCACCATTGAAGGCACAAACTACTTTGCCGCTGCGCCTGAAGCTTCTCCCTCGGTTTCGCCAGAAGACCAAAACATCTGCCGCTGGCTCATGCCCGATGGCATGGGCGGCCACAAAATCTGCGGCCAAAGGTGCAGCGACCACAAGTCGCTGCAAGACCACTGCAAGTCAGACCACCTGAAGCAGATCAAAAAGGATCACGCCGGCTTCTACTGCCAATGGCAAGGCTGCACAAGACACACCACCTTCAGTCAACGCAGTAAGCTCGAGCGCCACATGCAAGTACATACTGGCTGTCAGTAGACCCCACCCTCCTGCATGCAGCTATCTGCAGTCGCTGACTCTCCATCAGACAAACCTGTTCAGTGTAATATTTGCGGCGCATCTCTGTCTGCCAAGCAGTCACTCGAGCAGCATATGCGCACTCACACGGGCGAGAAGCCCTGGGTCTGCTCCTTTGACGGCTGCAACCAGTCCTTTAAGCAGCAAAGCGCCCTGACCATGCACGAGCGCACCCACACCGGCGCCAAACCGTTGCAGTGTGATATTTGCGGCAAAAAGTTTGGCGAGTCGTCCAATCTATCGAAGCACCGTCGCATCCACAACATTCGCGGCTCACACGTCTGCGAGATTTGCGGCAAGGACTTTCACAGACTGGACCAGCTGCGCCGACACATGGGCACGAACCACAAGGACAAGCCAGAAGAAGTCAGCAAGATTCTGAGCCGCGTCAAGACGGGCAGAATATCCAAGCCCAGCATATCCATCATGCCTGGCGAGAGCCTCGCCGATTTCGAGCATCCTGACATGATGCAGACTGTCTAGAGCGCTGCCAGCTGTCAAGTTTGAGTATATCAAATAAGTCTAATGGCTGCCTATTGAGGTTTTTTGTCTTTTTTTTCCTTTTTTATTTTCAGTATACTTTTTTTCCTTCTTCTTCTTCTTCTTCTTCTACTGGAATGGCGTTTCAGGAGTATAGGACTATTACAGGGAAATCAGTTTTTGCATAGTGCTTCATGGCATGGTTTTTATTGTCAGACACTATTTAGCCCCGCAAGGGCGTATGAAAAGCATGATAGACGACGGACATGTGAGAAATGAGGTGAGACTTCAATTCCCCATCCACTGTACTGGTAAATCAAGTGTGCCTCGCTGTGACATCAAGTAAGCCAGCTACAAGTACCTCAGTTCTGTAATGAGAGGCAGAATTGTGCCAGCGCTCCATGCTCAGGCCACCAACGATGCAGCAGACGGCCAGGCCAAGAAGTACACACAGTAAAGAAGACATGTCACATTACAGCAGATTGAATAGGAAACAAATGTTTAGGTTGGATCATGACCTCGTTTTTTTTCCTTTAATTTTGTACTTGCAGACTTGTCTCGTTGTGCCTAGCAAGTCCAAGGGCCAGCCAGAAACCATAATGTCCTAGATTCCTGCCGGCCCCAAGTTTTCTCTTTCCCATTCGCCTTTCAAGATACAGAGGAGACCCCCGGAAGGCTATTCAAGACCCTGCGGCCGAATGCGATGCTCAAGTTTCAAAGTCTCTTTTTTTTTTCCGTCATTGCATCTTTTCAAAGCAAAAGAGAAGATCAAAAGGATACGCCACGCCGTTTCCCCCGTTCTCAAGATATAAAAAAAGATGTCCTTCGCCAAAAGGAAAAAAACGTTTTCCCTCAACACCCATTATGCTGTGTTGCTTTCTTTTTGTCGTCCGCTCACTCTTCATGGATACCCCGTTACAAGTAAAAAAAAAACTTTGTATTTGCGTGACGTAAAATTTAAGCCTTGATGGCAAACTTGCGCTGGGGGAAGTGCGTCTCGCGCTTCTTGGCCTTCTCGAGCACGCGGGCCTTGTCCTCGGGCGATAGTCGGCGACGGATGGCGCGGGTGTGCTTGGGGCGGAGGTCGAGGGGAGCGTACTTCTTGTTCTTGTAGAAGAGGCGGAGCTGGCTGCGTTGCTTGGCGTTGATGACGGTAAGAACGCGAGCAATGGACTTGCGGAGGTCGCCGCTGTGGTTTTGTCAAGAGTCAGCGGGGGACGACCAGGAGAAGATGGCGTTCGAGCGAAGCGAGGAAAATCAAAGGACGTACATCTTGTTGAGCTTGGAGCCGGAAGAGACGACCTTTTGGATGCGCAGCTGACCGAGCTCGGCCTTGAGCTCGCCGAGCTGCTTCATGAGGTCATCCTTGCTCTTGTCCCAGAGCTGGACAGTCTTAACCTTTGCGGACGACTAAGAAGAATTGGGTCAGTATGAGTGCGACGAGATGCTGATGTCAAGTTGATGGGGGAATGGCGAGGGAGCGCGACGGTTCTGCAGGACGACGGCAGAACGTTTTCCATGCAAGAGTCATTCGATATCTGTGGTGGCGGATGTAGATGTCGCATTCCCATCCTGCAATTCAACGTTCATTGATGTCGTATCAAACTCGTTCAACGTGCAATCACATCAAAAGTGTTGCCATGGAAAACCTCGACCGTCGGATCCTTGCAGAAAGCCGCAGCGTTTATTCTCGTAGTCATGTTGACGACCTCGTTCCCCTCCATTGTGGCCTCTTTGCCCGCCGTGTGTATCCCCCCTCGGACATGGAAGCCCTCGAGACATGCCAGCACAGTGGCCTCAAGACCACAAGAGAAGAAAACGATTTCGGTTCGATTGTCGGGGTGATGAATGCAGTGCTACTCACCATCTTGAGATATATGCTTCGATGGGGGTGTGCGAAGTTGTGTCGACTGAAAGTGCAGAGAAGAGAGGAATAGCAGGGTCGCTCGCAATCGGGGATCGTATGGCGCAGGGCAGTCACACCACAAACTCTGAGAATTTTTGCCGAGACGGTGAAAAAGTTGCCCTAGGGTTTTGCCTGTTTGGGCAGCGGCCTGTTGCGTGGGCCGGGTCGATGGTGCGGGGCAGACGGCTAATTTTGATTGGCTCTATCGAGCTGTGTGCTGAAGTCCACGTGATCATGGACTGTCAAAGCGGTCAAACCTGTTCTGCCGGACACTCCGCTATACTGGGCTTAGCGCAATCCAGGAGCCGGCTAGACTGATTACGAGTTCAATAGGGACGGGGCGGACCCAGTTTCATCGTCATTCCTGCTTTGCTGGTATCATCTTCCGACGCTTGCTTTCTGGCCTACTTCTGGTTTACAGAAAGCCGCGCGCAGTACCGGCCCTGTGACAGCGATCATGGCCGCAACCTCAGGAAATGCTGGCTGGGCCCAGCTTCGACAACAAGCCCGCTCCCTAGAGACGCAGGTGGGAGGATAGCCGAGAGCCCTTTTGCTATACCAGACGGAGGCTGACCAGCATGACCAGACCGAGAGTCTCTTCCACACATATTCACAGTTCTCAACGGCGGCGTCGATTCCTCAAAAACCGACGCAAGAGGAACGAACAACAGAAACCAAGATTGAGGAGCTGCTAGAAAAGGTACGGACCTGAACTTCAATCTGCTCGCTGCTGTCCCCCGTCCTCGGGACGAACACGGCCAGCTAACCCTTGTCGCAGCGCGAAACCACAATCAGCCAGCTCGCGCGGCTCCTTGACTCGGAAGCGGCGCTGACGTCGTCGGCGCTCAAGCAAAACAACCTGTCGCTGCTGCGGGAGAAGCTGTCGGCGCACAAAAAGGACCTCGCGCGGCTGCGGTCCGGCCTGCAGCACGCGCGCGACCGCGCCAACCTCCTGACCAACGTGCGCTCCGACATTGACGAGTACCGCGCCAGCAACCCGGCGGCCGCCGAGGCCGAGTACATGCTCGACGAGCGCCGCCGCATCGACAACAGCCACAGCATGGCCGACAGCGTTCTCAGCCAGGCCTACGCCGTCAACGACAGCTTCCTCGTGCAGCGCGACACGCTCGCCAGCATCCAGCGCCGCATCACCGGCGCCGCGAGCCAGGTGCCCGGCATCAACACCCTCATCGGGCGGATATCGGCCAAGAAGCGACGTGACGGCATCATCATGGGCGCCTTTATCGCGTTTTGCTTTGTGTTTTTCTGGTTCTTCCTGTAAAGGGGGAAAGAAGTCGACGCGAAATGTTGTACAAATTGCACGGGACGGCGTATCGGAAATGCTTTTCGAAAAGGGTATCAGCGTATTGTTTCCATCTATATGCTATTATATGGGGTTGTGTTATTTTCTAATCTAATATACAATGACCTCCACATGCTTCTCCTATGTTGTCGTCTCTGTCTTTTCGGCAGCGCGCTTCTCGGCGAGATCCTTGATAGCCTTGCGTCCTGGCACCGGCTCCCGCGCCGTTGAGGGTAGCAGCGCCTCCGCCTCGATGCCCTCGACCAGCCTGACAAGGCCGCGGTTCAGGCCCTCCACCTCCTCGGGGCTGCTGTTGCCGCTGGCCGCCCAGCGCACGCGGCAGTGCTGGTCGACGAGGTATGTGTAGCCGACCTTTGAGTTGAGCAGGCCGATGCACTCGCGAATGTGATCGGTGACGCCGCGGCGCACCAAAAAGTACTTGTCCCACTCGTGCTCGGGCAGGCGCCTGCGCAGCGCGCCCATGAAGAGCCGGACCAGCCAGGCCTTGCCCGCATTGTCCTCGTAGTTGACGCGCACCACCTGCGCGAGGCCGTCGCGGCCGCCGTGCCGCGCGAGAATGTCCTGCAGTGCCGGGTTCGCCGCGGCCGACGTGAAGCTCTCGACCTGCGCCTCGGCCCACTGGCTGCTAAAGATGCACACGACCGACGCCTTGCCGGCGAGGAGCGGCGTCGTGTCGCGGGGTTCCTTGTCGGTCTTGAGTATGGTCTGGCCGTAGAGGTTCGGGAAGAAGAGGGAGAACTCGGCCTTGAAGAGCCGCGGGGGCGCGATGAAGGATTTGCCGTCGTGGTACTTGAGATTGTTCCAGTCGCGGAAATATGGTCGTGAAAGCTGGGCGGTACTAGAAATTTGATAATGTCTTGTTAGCTTTCTGCCAGAATTCGCACACAGGTCGCCGCTCTTCCGAGCAGCAACCATCGTCGTCGTCATCTCTTACAGCTCCTTTCGCCGCGCTAGGTGCTTGTCCCAGTCGGCAAAGTCCTTTTTGCGCTGCTCGCGCGTACGGGCGTCGATGCCCGTGTTCTCGCCGGGCCGCGGCGGCAGCGGCATGCCAATCGGGCGCGGCAGGGGCTTGGGCGTGAAGACGCCGTCGAAGCGCTTGCCGTAGCTGCGCGGCGCCTCAATGGCCGGGCCAGCAATGTCGCTCTGGGGATCCATGGAGATGCCGGCCGCGGGCTTGGAGGTGCGCGGGCCGCGAGGCGCCGCCGTGGCCGCGAAGCTGCGGTGCCACTGGCAGCGGGCGCATACGGGGCCCGGTCGTGGCGAGATGCGTCTAGTGAGGCTGCTGGCGACGGCCAGACCTATGCGCCGCAATGACATGGTGCTGGGCGTGTGGTTGATGAGGGTTGGAGATGGAAAGAGGTCACTTGTCGAATGAAGTTGGCGTTTTTTTCTGGGGCTGGCATTTGATAATCTGAGAGCGGGCCAAGTGTTGGCGTGGTAGATGAGTGAGTCTGCTGGTTGGTGAGCGCCATTGCCAATACCTATGTGTTATTCTTGTCTTTTTCTTTTTCGCAATAAATCTACGTGTCTTTCACAGGCCGGCAAATTGATGTGATGGTCGCTCTGTGAGAAGTGATTGTCGCGGTTATGGCGCTTCCTGATTGGCTACGCGGCGTAGAGTACTAGCATATGGCAAGATTCAACAAGCGAATAAAACAAGAAGACCTTTTCATTTTCTCACATTTGGGTCGCAAGTAATACTGTGCCCATCAAAGACAATCAAATAGTGTACCGTTGACCAAATTGTACATGCGGGTACGTCTAGTTGCCAAGCTATGGCGGGTTGGTGATGCCGCGTCCCAGCAACGGCTTAGTACGAGTGACATATCTTACAATGGACCTGTCAATCGGCATGCAAGCTGATGCATAATAGATATCTTTTTAGCATGCTGCATGCCGATTGACAGGTCCA
>JAPFUP010000802.1:0-13426 GCA_030780425.1 Beauveria varroae
CGCTGGGTGCTGCTTTCTACTGGGCGTACGTCTGCGTGGCCGAAAATTTTATCTACGAAGGTGGGTACCAGTGTAGATGTAAGAGGAAGGATGCGTAAAGAACTGCGAGCGGGGGTCGCACCCGTCTGCAGGGTGGCTATCATGGTGTGCCCGCACGGATATAGCCAAACGTTGGCGACGGAACGATTTCTAGCCACAATCCACGGGCGCAGAAAATAATAGAATAAACCTTAAGGGTTTGGTTTCAATCTGCTGCTTATACCAGCGGATTGAAAAGCATGGCGGCACGCATAGCTAGATGTCGTGACAAAGGTCACCGCCGCAGGAGGACGAACGGGGATTTACATTCTCTCATTCTGCCAACAATTCATGGCAGCAAAGGTTTACGTAGCTAGTGATATATAACAGAACTAAATATCTATAATTAATAGCTTGGCTTGTATTTGGCCTACTCTGACAGATACCTAGAAGATTTCAGTTCGATGCGATAGCATTAAGGGACAATGATCAGTGGCCATGAGAGGATGTCGCTGTGGACGCAGTGTCACGTTTAGTAGACTTATTATATGTTAAAAGTTAACGTATTAAAAATGAGTGGCCGTAGATGTATAGTGGGCGCTAGTGTATACAGCACCTAACTCGAAGAGTAGGTGTGTGGCACGTGTATATTTGAACCGAGTCCCTAGAAAGACAGTTGTCACTGCCACAGCCAGGACCTGAGGACCTGAGGTATCGTTCTGACAGACTGCCTAGCTGGCGCGTCTGGGAAGGCACAGTGCAATGTCGCAGTAAATACTCTCTACAAGGAAGATGTTGAATTATCATGCTGACACGGTATTTTCGCCCCCTGCAGTCAATATGTGCGCCTCGAGGGCAGCGATGCGCCATTTGACGATGAGCCGACCGAGCCCGACCAGTCCTGGACCAGGGATTCCACCTACACCCTCACCCTCATGCTCCTCGTTTCGACGCTATATGTCTTTAGCGACATCTCTCGCTACCTCGCGTGCCTGAAGCTTCTCAGCCAGATCATCTGCCGAGAGCACTACCTAGAGCATGACGACCCGTCTGTCGCCAGCGCCAGCAGCAGCCTCTCCGAGGACCTGTGCGCCGTGCCAGCCGTTCAGCAGCGGCTGGCGCACATTTCCGGCAACATGTTGTCGCTGGGCGCGGCGCTGAACTTCATCTTTACTATACCCTACGGACTGATGCTGGACAGGCTCAGCGAGCGACTGGTGATTGCCCTGAACGTGACGGGGTTTGTATGCTCGAGCGCGTGGCTCGTGGTGATGTTCTGGTCCTCGTCTCTGTTTCCAGTCGAAGCTGCTGTGGTCGCTCCGATATTTTCCGCCGTCGGTGGTGGATATTCGGTGTTTGACTCGGTCACCTTGGTCATTGTAGTTAGGCATGTCCCCAAAAAGCACAGGTGAGTGATACTACGGGTCTCTTCTACCACAAGTCTGACCTCCCTGCCCTAGGTCATTGTGCTTCGGACTGTTTTTGGCAGCTGGCCTCCTCACGCAGGCCGTGAGCCTCTCCTTAACGGGTTCACTGCTAGAGGGCGGATACCTGTTCACGCCTATATTGCTCAATTTTCCGCTCGGCATACTTGCAGTACTCCTCGTTGCCATGATGCCAAGTGGCGCGCAGTCAATGCGCAGTATGACGGCTGGTCGGGCGTTGATAACGTGGCCGCTGCTTCGGCAGGAGATCAAATCGACGGTGACGGCCATGGGAGGCTTGGTGTCTGACCCACGCGGACTTGGTTTGCTCCTAGTCGTTCCTTTAGCTAAAATGGCAGACCCCCTCACCGAGGTAATTCTCCTTTACGTGCAAAAGAGATTTGGCAACTCGTTCGCCTATGTGAGTTGAACAGACCACTGAAACCAAGTCCCATTGCTCACACATCCACAGGCGAGCCGTGTCTTGACTTTCCAGACTATTGAAGGCCTAGTCCTTCTAGCAGGAGTTATACCTCTGTTGAATATGCTTCTGCAGAAACGATTTCACATGCATTCGACAAAAGTCGATCAGCTCATTACTCGTTTAAGCTTCGCTCTGCTGAGCGTAGGGGCACTCGTGATGGGCATCTCTCAGACCTGGGTCCCATACATGATCGGTATGTCCACACCTTCGGTCGCGATTGACTCTTTGCTAACAATGAAACTTAAGGAATCATGGTCTTTACCCTCGGGTGGAGTGCCGGACCGGCCCTCAAATCGGTACTGACCGACATGGTCTCACCAGACAACATCGCAGCGCTATACACAATCATCGCGCTGTGTGACAGCGTTGGCACCATGGTCGGACCGCTAATATTCAACCGCAGCTATGCCCTCGCCACCGGCTGGGCCGACGAATCGTTCATGGGGCTGCCATTTCTTCTTGCGTCGGGGCTCTTTCTTCTAGGCGGGCTAGGGACACTGGTCCGCGGACGGCAAGTGAGCGGTGCTGGTGAATGGATGCGCATGAGTACGTTCTTGAGGTAACGTAATTATCTCAGAATTACAAAGGAATAAATTATTCTTTTGGCATTGCCCTTTTTAAAAATAAAGATTGATCATTTTACTAACAGTCGCGTGTCCAAGACCAGCACGCAGCAATATGCCATTCAGCGACGCATTTGTAGCATCACCGCGCCCGTAGCAACATTGGCCAGCGCAAGAACCAAGGTCATTGTCCCCCATCCCGCCACACTTCTTAAATAACCTCCCATCAGTGGCCCTAGCAGCGCACCGACTGCAAATGCGGAATTCACAAGACCATACGCCAATGCCACCGCTCCGCCATTGCCAAAAGCACCAAGATCATCTTTTGCCTTATCATCCAAGGTCTCCTGGATGCTCACCAGAATAGGCGGAACGGCAAATGATACACTCAGCCCAAGCAATGCGAGAAGGACGCACAGCAACATCTTTTGCGCCAAGGAATCATGGATGACGATTCGAAGAGTGCAGAACGACACACCAGCAGCGACAAACGCTACCGCGGCAATGTATCTACGCTTGTTGGGGTACTTGTCGCAGATGATTCCGGTGACGGGATCAAACACCTGCGTAACGGAAAGGGGAAGGAAAATGAGGCCCTGGCCCAGCTGACTCCAGGAAAAAGTGTCACGCACAAACAGCGGGAGTGCGCTATCGAACGCTGTCAGAGACATCGAGATGACACAGTAAGCCCAGAGACAGATACGAATCTGGGCCATTGAGAGGAGCACAAAGATGGGTGACGACCGTTTTTTGTCATCTGCGTCGTCGCACGGCTCAACAGAAGCCTCACCAGCAATTCCGTAGTTGGGTCGGTCAGACACATTCCCAGATTCCGTCGCTGAAAGCAGCGGCTCAGTGATAGCCTCTTCTCCACCATCTGCCCACCGAATTTGCTTCTTCTCCAGCATTGCCAGCCTCAAGACGGTGTCTCCGAAAATCAGAGCAAAGGCAGCGCCAAAGACAGAGTGGTAGCCACCCGCCTTGTATATGACGCCACCCAGTAGTGGACCTGCAGTCGTTCCAATCATCATGCCCATAGACATGTAGCCAAGAGTCTCCCCGAGGCGCTCCCTGTCAGCCGTGTCCACGAGCAGTGCAAGGCCAACGGTCCAGGTTACCGCTGCAGAGACGCCCATGAGAATGCGGCCGACCACCCACAGCAATAGTGAGTCGCCGACATAGAGCAGTGCCGTCGATACGACAAGGGCAGGTAAGCCTGCAAGAAGCGGAGTTCGACGAGATTTGATTCGATCGGCTAAATGTCCCGTAATTGCTATTAAAGAATCAGCAGAGGTCTCTGGCCAACATCGTTTCAGGCACGTACGGCTCGTAACCAACCAGGCAAACGCTTCAAGCGCCAGTAGAAGCGAGACTAAGCGTTGAACTGCGACGTATCCCGTCAGAAAATTGTTATAAGCAACAATTGAGCTAATCATTTACCGTCTTGGGGATCTGTACCCACGCGCCGCTCGAGAGCGGTCGGGGTAACGGGTACAATCTGGGCGAGTCAGATTCTGTGCCGAATTGACTTTTGCAAACTTACCAGTCCGTAAAGAAAATTGTCCTGAAAATTAGTAGTCAGTGAAAGTGTTCATCGAACTTGATCGATATGACTATACCGTGAAAGCAGCCAGAGCGACGACGACGGTGATGAATCCCTCCGAAGACCGGAACTCGTCCCATCTCGAACGCGAAGAAGGCATGCGCGGAACTGCAGACATTGGCACTTTCAAACACAAATAATCGACCTCGTCCAATGCTTTGAGCGTCAATTGAATATTTAAAAAAAATAGGTTTTTGGGAGCAGATGATATACCAACTGGGAAATTACGAAATGTGTGTCGATGACAGGAAGGTTGGAGCTGCGATGCAAGGGCACAACCACTGTACTACGTAAGTCGTTTATTTGCCACTTCGTCAGCTGTTACGCATGCTACAGTTCAGCTCAATAATTGGCAGCTCGCATATACGGCAGTGGCTCACAAATAAGACAGCAGCTCATATATACATAGCATTACGGAAAATAAACAATGGCCCCGCTTGCCTGCCTACAAATCTGCACAGCCGAGACAATTATCTCTATTTTCAAATTTCAGCCCTCCTGTTTTTCGCGTTATATTGATTAGCTGCTGATCTCCACTTGCTATGAGTTCATCTGGGTTGCTGCTATTGGATATGTGTCATTGCATCATATTTATGGCAAGACATGCATATCAATACGTCAAGCGACTAAGTTGCACAGCTCGCAACTTTTGGTGTATCCCCTGCCCCTGTTTATTTATGCCAGCCCCTAGTAGGCACCTAGATGCTACTTACATAATTAGTTAGTATATAAAGATGCGAGAGCCTCGAGTACTGTGGTAACGTTTTGACTAACACTCATTGTCATTGGATGACCCGTGGCAGCTACCTATGAGTGTTTGACAAGACAATATGTTCCTCCCGAGCGATTAATGTCTCAGCAGACGCAGAAGAACCGGTAAGCTCCCACGCTCCATCATGGCAGCTCGACGCCACTGATCCGTACATGCATGCGGAGATCCTGGTATACTGCTGATTCTTAATGAATTGTACGCTATAGTTTGCTAGATGAAAGCCGTCACACAGATTCTGCTTGCTATAGAGCCAAGTATATATACCGTATATACGTCTAATTCACAGAAAGCAACATTATCACAGGACCAAAACAGAACAGTGAAAATTAATCCAAGTTTGACTAAAATTTATCCATTCACCATGCTGCAGACTTCTTTCTCTTTCCATTTTCAGCTTCAAGTTGAGCAGCTTGATCCCGACCTAGTCTGCGAACCAGAGCGTCTTGACTTACTCCTCCAGAGGGCTTGGGCTATTACCGTTTCGGCATTCAGCTACACGAAGAATGTTGAATTTCTCTACATTGTTTGTCCAAAGGATGACATTGAGATTGCTCGAAAAATACAGCTAATTGTTGATACGGATCTTCCGGTCAGCGAACTTCAGCCACGGGCGCTGCCAAATGGGGGAAGGGCTGACATTCTTCTACATTGCGATAATGTATCTATTCTCCGAAAACATACATCGGCCCTATCAGTTGAACATTCTTATCCGTCTGGATATATTTCATTGTCGTCCGGAGACCTTGTGGCATCTTCTGAGGAAGGCTCGTCCTCAGCCGCAGTCAGCCCAGTCATACCCGGCCACAGTCGCACCTCGTCGCCAGACTCAAGCTGTTTCCAGAGCACTTCAACCCTTGTTTCCAAAAATGACCAACTTGATAAAGACGCAATGTCGACTCAAGTATCATGCGCCGATCCATTTGTCGAGTATCACGAGGTAGGCGCGACTGCCAGTTTTGAGGGGCTGCAACGCCTTGTACTGAAGTTTAAAATGCCCAATTCACCTGTTGTGCAAGCTTCTAGCATACTGGCTACATTTGAGGCAGTTATACACCAGCTGCTTACATCTCCTGAAATCAAAGTAGGAGAATTGGATCTGTGCAGCGCGGGAGATGTTGCTCAGTTGCGGGGATGGAACGCGCTCGACGGCCAATTTGACGGGCCGCGGGAGGGCCTATTGGAGTGCATACGAAACTATGCAATGCGACAGCCTGGTTTACCTGCCGCAGAATCCTGGGATGGAACAATTTCGTATTCGGAGCTGGAAGACCTGTCGTCGAAGCTGGCAGCCCATTTGATGAGTGTGGGCTTTGGAGTAAATGCGGAAACCCCGTGCTATGTGCCGCTTCTATTTGAAAAGTCTTATAAAACGGTTGTTTCGGTGATTGCGGTTGTGAAAACAGGCTGTGCATTTGTTTTACTGGACCCATCACAGCCTCTGAGCCGGCTTCGCTCAGTCTGCGAGGAGTTGAAGCCGCGAATGATCATTTGCTCTGGTGGCCTGGGAGACGCCGCCGCCGCTCTCGCCCCGATGATGGTGTCTCTGGATGGCGACATTCGTGAAGCAGCATGGGCAAAAACCACTTTGGGAGCTCCGAGTCAGTCGATTGAAGCAGGCGACCGTGCCTTGTACGCCGTCTTCACTTCAGGCTCAACTGGACGGCCAAAGGGCATCTCGATACACCATGACGCATTTCTCTCGTGCGCGCAAGCGTACATCAAAACTGTGGGAATGGACAAAAGCACAAGAGCTCTACAGTTTGCATCTTATGCTTTTGATGTCAGCATTTCTGACATGCTCAATTCGCTTCTAGTCGGCGGCTGTCTGTGCATCCCCTCGGATGTTGAGAGGATGCAAGATGTCCCCAAATGCATTCGTCGACTGGAGCCAAATTGGGCAGATCTGACTCCTTCGCTGCTACGTCACTTGTCCCTGAAGGGTTTGCACACGATAAAAACCGTCATTGTCAGCGGAGAAGCTCTTCCCCGCGACGTGGTGGAATCGTGGGCAGATCAGATTCGCCTGATTAACGTGTATGGACCTGCTGAGTGCTCTGTCCAGTCGACCTTGTGCATGAATGTGTCACCTGACAGACCTTCGAATATTGGCAACGCTATTGTCGGTGCGACATGGATCGTGGACCCGTCCAATCATGAAAGGCTGAGCCCGATTGGCGCAATTGGAGAGCTTCTCATCGAAGGCCCTCACCTCGGCCGGGGCTACCTGAATGAACCTGTAAAAACACAGAAAGCTTTTGTCTGCGCCCCAAAATGGCTAAAGGATATACGAGGGGTGGGAGATGGGCTTGACCAGATTGGGCATCGGCTTTACTGCACTGG
This sequence comes from Beauveria varroae, assembly GCA_030780425.1. NCBI lineage: Eukaryota > Fungi > Ascomycota > Sordariomycetes > Hypocreales > Cordycipitaceae > Beauveria > Beauveria varroae. The sequence continues at coordinate 7,205 of JAPFUP010000802.1, forward strand.
AGATCTTGTCCAGTACGAGGCAGACGGATCTCTTCGCTACGTTGGCCGAAAAGACACACAAATAAAACTTCGCGGTCAGAGGCTTGAGCTGGAAGAGGTGGAACATCATCTACGCGAAACTCTAGACGCCTGTACCGATGTTGTGGCTGAAATGGTTGCAATCAGCCACGGGCAGTCAATTACCAATGCTCTGGTCGCATTTTTCACTCACGATCAGGAAATTCATGCGACACCAGGCACTGAGTCGCTGTTGAGGACCCCATCGGTTGATGTAACCAACCAAGTTGCGCGTGCTTTGGAAAGGCTTCAGGCCGCCGTGCCCGAATACATGGTCCCGAGTTTATTCCTGTCAATCACGCATCTACCACTGACGGCCAGTGGAAAAATAGATCGGCCGCGTCTAAGGGAAGAAGTGTCGCGTCTGTCACAAGAAGAGATGAATAAGAGTACATGGTAGCAGCAGATGCCGCAGCAGATGGCAATGCAGAACCGTCTGGGCCTAGCACGACTGTAGATACGATTTCCAAAGTGTTCGCCGCTATGCTTAACGTCAACAGCGTTAGCTCCTCTGACGATTTTTTCGCGCTCGGTGGCGACTCGATTTCTGCCATGCGAATCGTCTCTCAGTGCAGGCAGGAGGGGCTCGTGCTAGAAACTGGCGATATTCTCAGGCACAGGACTGTCGGCAAGATTGCGGCCGTGGCCAAGCCGACAGGCGCGGTGCCCTCCACCACCGCAGAGGACTTGTCGGCAATGGAGAGCGATGTTCTGTTCGACTTGTCGCCAATTCAGCGAATGTTCTTCGCAGATGTTCCGTCTGGCGATAATCACTTTAACCAGAGTTTTTATGTTGAGATGACTCAGGACATTGACCTTGGGCAAGTCGCTGATGCGTCGAAAGCCCTCGTCCAGCGGCACCCCATGCTGAGAGCCCGTTTTTCATGCTCTGCCGACGGTGTTTGGAGGCAAAGAATAAGCAATGAGATTGGAGCATCCTTTGTGTGCCAAGAGTTGCAGTTGAACAAGCGACAAGATGTGACCGAAGCAATGAACACTGTCCAAAAAATATTTGATTTGAAAAGCGGCCCCATCTTCTCGCTCAGCCTACTTCGGATATCCGAAGAGGCGTGCCCATTCCTATTTATAAACACTCATCATGCGGTAATGGACTTGGTGTCTTACCGCATTGTTCTGGAGGACCTGGAGGAGCATCTGCGCACAGGATCTCTTGCCCCTCAGGAAGCGGCCATCAGTTTTCAGTCGTGGTGTCGTGCCCAGGCCGAGTGGTCTCGGCGCGAACTCGAGCCAGAAGTCGTGCTTCCCAGATGTCCGCGGATAGATGCGACCGTGACCAATCAGTTCTGGGCCATTGGCCATGACACCAACACGTATGGAAATGCGCACTGCGTTCCGTTGTTTATAGACGAGCATCTCACAAAACAAATATTGACAACAGCAAACGACGCATTCCGTACCGAGCCTGTCGAATTGCTCAACACGGCGCTGCTACACTCTTTCTTGGCCGTCTTTGCAGAGCGCCATCCTCCTACCATATTCAACGAAGGACACGGCCGAGAACCCTGGGATGCATCCATTGATCTGTCGCGCACTGTAGGTTGGTTTACCACAATCTGGCCAATCCCGGTCGACTTTGACTATGAGCAAAAGGGAAATGTTGTGGATTTAGTCCGGCGCGTCAAAGACGCCAGGCGACAGGTGCCTGGAAAAGGCTTGCCATACTTTTCGTCCCGGCATCTGAATGAAAATGGAATCAAAGCTTTCCAAGATGACCAAATGGAAATCGTATTCAACTTTCATGGCAAGTTTCAACAATTTGAACGCAACGATGGACTGTTTCGGCAGGTCACGTGGGACTACGAGCCCTCGTCAGACTACGGGCCCAACACGGTGCTACCCGGTATATTTGAAATCACATGTGCCATCATACACGGTCGTCTAAAGTTTGAGTTTATCTACGGAAAACATCTGGCTCATCAAGAGCGCATTCTTCAGTGGATGCAACAATGTCAAAAGTCCCTGGAATCAATTGGCAAAGAGCTCTGCCAGGCTTCAGCTATCGCGCCGACACTGTTCGACTTGCCTGGCCTGGGGTGGGGTTACGACGACTTGGATAAGCTTGGAATTGCTTTGAATCATGTAAACCTCTCACTATCAGATGTCGAGGCTGTTTACCCATGTTTACCAATGCAAGACGGCATCCTTCTAAGCCGCTCCCGACAGTCTGCGCTCTACCAAACCGGTTCCATACTGGAGTTTCGGCATCGCCATGGACGCTGTGTCAGCATCGACGCCCTTTGTCAGGCATGGCAGCAGGTTGTCAGTCGGCATGCTGCCTTGCGTACAGTCATGATGCCAGAAAGCTCGTCCAACCGTTCGTTCAATAATGTTGTGCTAAAGGCCGGCGCCCTCCCGCTAGCACTCACTACCACTCCCTTTCAGTCATTTGATCAAGAGGTGGTTCAACGAGAGAGTGTGTTGGCGTATTGCCTGAAATACCGCCGAGGTCTGGCTACAGTGACATGCTCCCCGTATCAAATCACGCTGCTGTTTACGCGAGATGCTCGCTCCGTTTTCTGTGACGTGACGTTCAATCACGCAATTATGGACGGGTGGTCATCGACAGTGGTGGTCAACGACTGGGTAAAAGCGTACGAGTCTAGCCTGCCCGATAATTCCATGACAACATACGGCGACTACGTCTCATTTGCGCTTGAAAGAAGATCACGTCTAGACTATTGGCGAGAATACATGGCTCAGGCAGAGTGCTGTCTATTTCCGACCCTAGTCGACCACGACACCGCTGCCTCTGACGACGTGTACAGGGTTGACGTGAGAATTGACCATTCTGACGATACTCTGCGAGAGTTTCTCCAAAATCATGCCGTGACTATCGCAAGCTTATACCACGTCGCTTGGGCGCTGCTGCTGCGAGCTTATACCGGGCGCGACGATGTCTCCTTTGGGTTCCTCACGTCCGGGCGCGATCTGCCTGTTGCTGAGATTGAGAGAGCAGTCGGGTTATTTGCCAATCTACTTCCTTGTCGAGTAAAGGTGGCTGATACTTTTTCCATGTTGTCGCTTCTCCATGTGGCGCAGTCGGATCTGGCGGCTGCCGTGTCGCATCAACATACGTCGCTGATGGATATACAAGCTGCGTTGGGGCTGAATGGAGATGCCCTGTTCAACACTGTGGTATCTCTCCAATACCAAGACTCAACGGAAATAAATTCACACAGCAGTGTATTAATCGTCGAAGAAATCGAAGAACTGGACCCGACAGAGGTATGTGGCATTCTCTCACGACCAGAATAACTGATCTGACTCTTTTTAACAGTATGACCTGGCCCTGAGTGTGTTTCTCAAAGACACTTCACACAAGGCTTACATCTCGTACCGTACAGCGGCAGTGTCACCTTGGAGGGCAAAGAATGTGGCAGACTCCCTCACCCAAATTATATCCCAAATTGTTGCTTCACCCTGGAAAACTGCCCAGGAGATCAGCTGCCTCGGTGACTGGCAACATGCGACTTTACACAACTTCAACCACATTGCCCCCATCGCTGTGGATGCTTGCGTACACAGCATGATCCAGCAGCAGACTCAAAACAACCCACATGCCCCAGCAGTGAATGCCTGGGATAGCTGTCTGTCGTATCGCCAACTCGACGAGAAATCCTCTGCCGTCGCCAAACATCTCAACGCCATAGGATACGGCGTGGGTAACTGGATCGCGATATATCTCGAAAGATGCGTCTGGGTTCCTGTGGCTATGCTTGGTGTGATGAAGTCCGGCGCCGCCTTTGTTCTCTTGGAACCGTCTTTGCCGGATGCGCGACTGCAGAAAATCTTCGACGAAACCAATGCAGTGGCTATCCTCACCTCGATGTCACTAGGCAAAAAAGCACAAAGGCTGCACAACAGATGCATTGAGATTGACACCAAGGAGACGCAAATGCAGGATACCGGTAACGATACTGTGTTGCCTCAACCTTGTCCGTCGGATCCCATTTACGCCATCTTCACATCGGGTTCTACCGGAAATCCCAAAGGCGTCGTCATCGAACATGGCTCTTTCGCCAGCAGCGCCTTTGCCCATGGAGCAGCGGCTGGGTACACTGCCGAGGCGCGAGTTCTGCAGTTCTCGTCGTACGCTTTCGATGCCTGCATGCCAGAGATCCTCACAACATTGGTCTCTGGCGGCTGCGTGTGCATCCCCAGCGAGCACGACCGATGGAACGACCTGCCTGGTGCCGTAGCCAGGTTGGCAGTGAACCACATTTTTACCACCCCGTCCATGCTTCGCAGGCTTGACCCATGCAGCTTTTCTGGAGTCAAGACTATTCTCGTCGGCGGCGAGCCACTCTCTGCACAAGATAACCAGCACTGGTTTGACGCAGCTCGAGTAATCCAGATGTACGGCCCAACAGAATGCTCCGCGTACGCTGCGGCAATCGAGCAGCGCGACGCTTCCAGCGACGTGCGCGACATTGGAACCCTCCTCGGCGGACGGGCGTGGATCGTAGACCAGCAAAACCCGCAGGTATTGGCGCCCATCGGCGCAATGGGTGAGCTCGTAATCGAGGGTCCTATTGTTGGTCGCGGATACTTGAACAACCCGAAACAGACAGCAAAAGCCTTTATCTCGCCTCCAGAATGGCGTGACACCTTTTCCTGGCCACCACAAAGACACTTTTATCGCACCGGAGATCTCGCTCAATACATGGAAGGTGGCTCTATCCGGATATTTGGACGGAAAGACGCACAAGTAAAGCTGCGAGGCCAGCGAATCGAGCTCGGGGAGATTCAGCACGCGCTGTACGACGCTCTTCCTGGCTTCCCGCACATATTTGTCGAGATGCTCAAGTTTGAAGACGACCACCTCCCTGCAATGTTGGTAGCGCTGGTCGGCAAAGAAGGCGACGACAGCAATACAACATTGTCCTCATCCGATCCCAATCCTGCGTCGCTTTCAATAAATGCTTCTCAGCAAGCCCTATATGACGAGGCAAAGCTAAAGCTATCCCGTCACCTACCTCATTACATGGTACCCAGCTTGTTCTTCACCATCCATAAGCTACCACGTACAGCCGGTGGCAAGGCAGATCGAAGACTACTCCGCGCTGAAGCGATGAAGCTGGCGGAGCAGCACCACCACCAATGTCCTTCAAAGCCGACGGTCGCCGTCGCCCAAACGCCACAAGAGAAGCTGATGCTGGCGCTGGTCGGCGAAGCGCTCGGTCGCGCACCAGACAGTCTGCGAATGCGCGACAATTTCTTCCAGATTGGCGGCGATTCTCTGCGCGCAATGAAGCTGGCGCAGTTGGCTCGATCGCGCGACCTTGCTTTAACGGTGCAGGATATTTTCCGCGCGCCCCAACTCTCAACCATGGCGGCACTGGTTCCAAGAGCTGACACGAACCATGATATTCAAAAGGGCACTGCCAAGCATGTTCAGCCCACAGTCACTTTGACATGCCCCGCATTCTCTCTTTTGGATCGCGAGAGCGCAAATAATGCCATCAGAGTGGCGATTGAGAAACTAGGTGTTGATTTCATCGACATCGAAGACATATACCCCTGCACTCCACTTCAGCAAGGCATGATATTCTCGACGATGCGCAAGAACAACGCCTATGTGGTGCAAAATACATTTTCCCTGGCCAAAGACTGCGACTTGGCCAAGTTAAAGGCCGCATGGACCCAAGTGTACGAGGCAAATGCCATCCTGCGAACTCGGATCATCCAAACCGATGCAGGAACTGTGCAGGTTGTGCTGCGAGGCCAATTTCAGTTGTCCTCCGGGGACAGCCTACACGAGTATTTATGTGACGACCAGTGTAGAGCCATGGGCCTAAACGAGCCTCTGCTCCGCGTCGCATTGATCCCCAGCAAGGCGGAAGAGAATGCACGGAACGACAGCACGACAGCCTATTTGGTCGTGACGATTCACCACGCCTTGTATGATGGCTGGTCGGAAGCGCTTATTCTGGACCAGCTGGAAGCTGTGTACAGTGGCCAGACACTCCCGCTTCGCCAATACGCACCGTTTGTCAAGCACATACAAGACCAAGCGCGTCTTGCCGAGCAATTCTGGAGCAACGAAACCGTAGCGACAGATACGCTCGCTGATACTTTCCCGCCGACACCCTCACTAAATTATCAGCCGTCGCCCACATCGGTCCAGACATCCCAACAATCAGT
>JAPFUP010000803.1:0-14470 GCA_030780425.1 Beauveria varroae
ATGGCGGCGTAAATCTGATAATTAGCGTTCCGTTTGATTTTCTGCTGAAGGACTTCTAATTCCCGTCGCCTATAGCATAATTGATAGCCGAGTTCACGACGCTAAGAATTAGAATTATAAAAGGATAAGGTGGCCGCTATATGAATATGGACTTTTGAGACTAGCAAGCACCGCAAGATCAAGGATTTCAAGTAATACATCATCAATCTTCTGATACTCATTTCAACCTCAGACTCAGCGTACGAAGAAGTCTCTTTTAGAGCGGCCAGACTCGCTAACGATTTACATTAGGCATCCAGTCATTGATCGTATCTTCACTAAAATGGCGTCGATCAGGGTTCCTAATGACGATGAGCTGAAGGTTATGGAGAATGCCGGAAAGGCAAGCCAGGAGAGGCGCGAGCAGGCTGAGAAGGAGCGTATTGAGAAGGAGCGCATTGAGAAGGAGCGTGTTGAGAAGGAGCGTCAGGCCGCTCTGGACAAGCTTAGCGGGAAGTAATCGTGAATGTAGGCTATGCTAGGGTGAAGGAGAAGAGGTACGTTAGCTCAGGGCTGTCAACCAACTCGGCACTCTAGAGTGGTTTTATGTTTGTAGATGAGGGTTAGGATAGGGTTATTGCTTCTACAGAAAAAGTGAAAACACAAAAAGAAACCAGAAAACCCACATACTAATAAAATTAGGCCAGCGCGCTCATTTCTGCCTAACCTAACACTAATTATCCCCCCTCTACTTCTGCCCCGTGTCTATTATTTGTCTCGCGTAGGTAACTAACCCAGGAATCCTCATACTCTGCGAGTTTATACTTGACCTGCTGCACATAGCTTTCCATCTCAACCTTCACCTCAGCCGGGAGTTCAGGCGCTATCCCACCTGGATGAAGGCAGTGGAACACTGCCCAATAGAGGGCGTCGACATAGCCAGAGTGGGTAAGCCCATAGTTAAACAAGACTCGCCTGGACTCCCAAGAGTCACACATCTTCCTAGACAGCGACTTTTGGCCGAGGGGATCTATCCCTAACTTTCGTTCTTCACGTCGCATAGCGTCTAGGAACCGTTTAATCACATTTTTGTACTCGCTCAGAAACCAATCAAAGTAGCCTTCGTCAAGAGCAGGACCTGGCAGTACTTTAAATAGCGACAGCGGCGGGCCGCAAGCAAATTGGGCCGGCATGGCGTTGGTGAACTCGAGGTCGAAGACACCGAGAATTTGTCCTGTTGTAGTGTCGACGGTCATATTGCGCATATCGAGATCCGGATTAAAGGCGTAGAAGGGACCGAGGTCATCGCATAGACAGAACTTGGAAGAGTCAGACAGCTGCTTAAAGCGGTACCGGGCTTCGAAACGAAGGCGTGCAATGTCCTCCGAGCTGAGGGGCTGGACAGGATCATGACCCTTTGCCGCCTGCTTGGGCGGGGCGTTTAGGTTGCGCAAGTTCCAGAGTTGTTTCGACTGCAGATTCCAAACAAAATCGAGATAGTCTTTAGCGTTTGTGAATTTCCCAGTAGGCCAGTCATTAGTCGGGTAGTTCGAAACCCCCAGAACGAGCTGGTGCATGTCCATGGTGAGGGGACGCCGCATGCTCCACTGTCCTGTCATTTTGTCCTTAGCGACCGACCCAATGCCTTCGAACGGCACGCGATGGAGTTCAAGATAAAAAGAAGCTATTTGCTGATAGATGATCGACAGTAGCTCTTCCGAAGGTGAACTCGCCAGGAATTCGCGAAGGTTGTCGCCCGGTACCCAGTCCATCAAGATATAAGGGAGCCCGAGAGGCGAAAGGTGGCCGGGCTCTGTGCCATAGCTATACACATAGGGGACAGGAATAGCTGTCTTCTCCTTTAAGAATTGAATCCAAGCGGCTTCATTCGCGACCTTCTCTGCGGCGAGGGTTCCGGCTGAGTGCCCAGGTTTAGGCAACTTCAGGGCGATATCCCCGCCGCCTAAATCAAAGCTGAAGCGGCCCACCACGTTGTAGGAGCCGTTGCTAATGCCGGGCTGGACTCTCGCACGGCCGCGATCGGGAATATGGGCGGTGACGAACTCTTCTAGATCATGCATATGTTCTTCTGTCAGGCTATCGCACCAGTCACGATACTGATTGGTGCCTTTAGCGTAGAGCACAGCATCATAGGGGACGCTGAGCGATTTGGTTTTGTCCATGCTAGAAATTCGAGGGATTGCGTAGATGAGATGGATGTAAAGCTTTTGGTGGCGAATAGAAGTGCGAGTATGTTTAAGGGAGGTAGAAGTTATTAGCGCAGATGAAGGGTGGGGAGTGAGGTCTAGGTAGGGGCCTTGAGATTTATACATGCATCGGAAGGGGCAGGGTAGCTAATCCATTAGACTAGACTATCAACTGTTCACATGCAGTAGCGGCAATGGTAACGAAAGATATATTAATTAAGGCTAACCTTTTGCCTCAAAAGAGCTTCCTCCATAATTGCGAACTTGGCAACTAGATCAGGCAATTTTTGTATCGTCAAGGTCGGCGGGCAGCTCGAAACAATTTTTGTAACATAATTTCCCGCAGACCTCAGCCGCAATTTCAAGTCGCTCTTCATCGGAGTCGCCGGTTTTTGAAAAGATACCAATGTTCTTTAGGTAGCCCAAGCTCCATGCTGCAGCTTCGGATTGCCTGCCGAGGGTGTCATGGCGCTGCAGTGGGAAAAAACAATCTGGTAGCCCGACCACCTTATCCTCCCGTAGCTGGGCTTGAAACTTGTCGCTGAGGGTATTAATCGAATCATTGATAGCATAATTAGTGGAGTCAAGTAGTGGTAATAGTGCTTGGCAGAGATCGTAGTCGCTTGAATGTCGTTGAACATGGAAGGCCTTGTCGTCCCTTCGCACACTTATAAGCATGGCCTGGGTGCGAATAGTATATGATATGAGGGCATGTTTTGGCTGTAGATTTGCCAACGTCTGGATGTGCCGTGTATAGGAAGTCATGACGACAGGTTGTGATTATGGTTTTGAGATTAGAATCTACGGGCAGCGCACTTTTATATTTCGTTAGATCAAAATCATTATAGCAAGAGGCGTTCCTTGTACCAGGTAATATTGGCGGTGACCGTACTCTCTGCTTAATAAAAGGGAGCTTTCCTAACAGAGATAAACGTGCTCAACTAGCGGATATTTTGGTGAGGACCACTGTGACAGGCCTGTGTAGATTAACCTTTTATTGCCTCAAACTTCCATTGTTTGCGCTCTAGAGACTAGCAGCTCGTGTATTTTCTACGTCGACTTGTCCTTCCCTGACTGTGAAGAATAACATTATGCTCGTCTAGACGACCGAAAAACACCACGGTAGCTATCACAGAAGTCGCCACCACAGCGCTGGCCGGATCCGAAGCCGATCTCAGTTTCTTCTTTGAGTCAGCCTTCTGGTAACTGCGACGTCTGTAGCACTACTTATCCCAGCTCCGGTGGGATTACGGCTGGAGCATTTTTGGAAATGCCGCTTGAGAATATCAGTGCGATAAAAGGAGGTGTTGCAGATATCACATTTGTGCGGACGTTCGCCAGTGTCTGCGCAATGGGGTTAGCATAACGTCGCATCGGGCGTGGCAGGGGATTGGGATAGCAAAACTCACGGCGCAGGAAATGGCGCTTTAGGTGCTTGCTGTGGAGAAAAGTCTTCGCGCAGACAGAGCATGGGAACTTGCCGTCGGCGTCCTTGACCGGAATGGCCGTGTCCTTTGCGGCCAAGGTACCAGCGGCGGGAGCAGGAGACCGCCCAGGCGCGCTGGGCAGAATGCCTCTGCGGCCCTGGGAGCCAACAACGTAGGTGGGCGGCGTGGAACGTAGGACAGGAGGGCCACGGTCACCACTAGACGGGGGGGCAATGAGCTGCGGGTGAGAGGCAGCCATGGCAGCGGCAGCTATGGCAGCGCCGGTCGTCATGGGCTGGGAAGTCCCATAGCCAGTGTGCGGCGACCAGACCTTTTGAGCGATTGAGTGCATATCCCTTCGAGCGCTAGCCTGAGTGCTTTGAGGGTAGCTGGGCAGGTTATGCGCAGAGTTTGGCGTGTTAGGCGTTCCAGTGCGCGGGGTGTGCGGGTTGCTACCGTGGAGGGGCTGCATAGTGGTGATCGAAGAAGGCTGAAGCGGTCGCAGCGTCTGTGGTAGCTGATTGTAGTAAGGCGGAAAAGATAGCGGCGACGGGCAGTCGTGAGGGTTGGAGGTTCCGTTTAAACCAACGGCGGAATAGGGAGTGTTGTCCATGCTCTTGCGCGCAAAAACGCGTCGCGGAAAGTCTTCTGGGTGGCGTTTGTTTCTGAGTGAAGTACGTTTGTCAAGGGAAGATGGGCGTCACAGTAAAACAGCGCATCAGAGAAAAAGTCGCGAATTATGCTGCGACGATTCCGTCATTTGTAGGCGAGGGAGGAGGTGATCAGTGGTTGACCCCGACGAGGCAAGGACAACAGCTGACGATGGTAGCAAAATAGGCCCAAAAAAGGTTTTTGAGGTTAGCTGACTTGGATCTCCACGCGGTGATGGTAAGAGGGAAAAAAAAGCGGCGGCGTTCGGAATAAGTAATTGAGGCTGGTTGGAGGCACCCACGAGGTTGTCTGTAAGTTATGGTAGAACCCGGACTGGATGTCGCTGTGCATTGGATTGGTCTAAATAAAGCGCGGTCCGGGTCAATAAATACCTATTTGAAGCCCGTGCCGCACCCACCGACCCATCGATTGTGCTATCAGGGGTGCAGCTGAACAGGCTTTGGGTGTTGGTGGACCGTGAGATGTGCCTCAGAAGAGGTGCAGCAAGTATTGTTTATGCTTCTAACATTTACAAACCTACATCACTTTCCGCGTTTGCCTGTGTCAGGTGAAAAAATTTCCTTCTGGGCTGCTAAGATATCCTGCTGAGATGCCGACTTCCTGATGTTACAGTGTGAATAGCTGTCAGCCATTCGTAGTCTGCTCCATTTTCCCGCAATAGCTTTTTGTCTATGTTGCTTGCCATGAAAAATACCGTTCATGCATGAGTTGCACACGCTCAGTGTAATCTTTTGCCCTCTCGATAGTTCCAAATCTCTCCTTTAGTTGATCTGCAGGAGGGTATGGGAGATCGAAGTATCGTTCCAATATCGCATCTTCCTTGTCGGTCTCACTGCGCTGAGTTAGATACGTTGCAATATACGAGTCAATTACATACTTCAGGAGAAGAATTGCAGCGGATAGGATGATCCAGAGATCGAAAAGGCCCGGAATGTGCCATTCGTCTTCAGTCATTTCGCTCGAAAATCCATACTCCAGCATGACTTGGCATGCTCTGTGAAGAGCATCGCGTGTGCTAGAGTCAGATAGACCGCGGCTCTGCTCAAAGATGAGCACGAGACTAAGTACCTGTATGCGCGGAACTGATGGCCTTTCCGATAAAAGACCACGTTCTTGGGCCTTCCAGGAACACAGCCGAGAAAAACTTTCCGGGGCAATGTTTTCAGCAGGCTCCTTCGTCTTCCCCTTAAAAGACAGTTGAGCTATGGACGCGACGATTGTTTGTAGATCGGAATATGTACGTTCATGCGTGTCTTGTCTGTGTAGCTCACTGACACTTATGACAGGGTAATTTTCCAATAGATCCTTGATAACAGCTTGAACATGAAGCTGAAACTCTTCTTGGGGGGGCTCGAGGTCGCAGTCTTCCCTCTCCAGTCGTTGGCGACAGCAGCGAATCTTTCGACGTCGGCAATCACCTATAGTGTCGCAGCCCAGGTCAGTGATCGAGCGAGAGTCCAGTAGCCCTCAGCTACCACCCGCTTGCCTAGCAAACCACAAGACGTAGGGGAAAACTAGCTAAACTTACTACACGCTCTGAATTTTCTTCTTGAATAGTTAAGTTTGGCCTTGTTCCTTTCCGCCGCTATCGCGCTGCTCGCCATTGTTTGAATATTGAAGACTACGCACACCTGGTTGAGGAACAACGAGAAAAGTACTAATATACCCTTCGAGGCGACGAAAGAGATTAAGCACGGAAAATTTAGTGAAGAACCTAGAGTTAAAGGAAAGAGATAAAAAGAAGTAGTGGTCGGATTGCGCGAGGCGACTATTATACAACTGATAAGAGGCTGCAGCTAGTGTATATTTCAGGTCGACTTGTCCTTCCTGATCATTGTTTCCTCAGTTCAGTTAAATCCGTGATAAAGGTCGCCACTGCAGCGCTGGCCGGATGTGAGGCCTTTGTGTCTATAACACTAGCTATGTAGATTTGCTGCTTCACCTAGTATATACCACACTCTGATGCCGCTTGCCCCTTTCTTGTCCACGTTAGAGCCGACCGAGGGCTCTACAGCCACTATTCGTTTGTCGAAGCTGCTCGCGAAGCCTGGAAATCTCGTCCCCTTGGATTTCTATAAGCGCTTCCTGTCTAGCCATGGCTTTAAGCAGTGCTGCTTTGACAGGTTCGTGGTCTTCACGCTGCAGCTTGCTGACGAATCCCTCTAGTATTGTTATGCGATGGCTGTATTCGTAGTTTCGGTTCTTAAGAACTTGAATCTCTCTTTCACTTTCGTTCTTGAATCTTGCGAGTTCTGCTTCTGTGGTACAGCTTCCGTCACAAGTCCCGTACTGCCACTCATCCAGCTTTGCTGGCATCGAGCGTCGGCGGAGGCGGAGTACCGGTATAGGGTGAGGTAAGGACATGCTTACGAGCAAGGATCTCTCAAGGTTGATGGATTAATCGTCTCACAAATGAGTGAGATTGGCGTTTCTGTATAAAGCTGTGTAGTGATAGTCCGATTTTTGCCAGTGTATCGTAACTGGGTGAATTAAGTGGCAGAAACCGCCATAAAATGGAAACAGGCAGTCTATTTGTATTTTATACGTTTATTGTGCTACTATCTGTCTTTCTGTGGCCGGGGCACGTAGCCTTAAGATGAACGAATAGTTGTTATGCTTACTAACTAATCGTGTGGTTTGTCTGGTAGTCCCCCAATAACGTTCCCGTTCCCCTAGTCCAGCTACTCCTCTCTCTCCTATGCAACGCCCCTAAATACGCTTGTAACTAAGGCTTCGTTGATAGACTCGTCCGGATGCTTGTTCTATATCATGTTAGCTGCTGGTGTCTATAGACATCCATTAGGAATCGCTCATCGTACCTCCATCGAGAGTTGGAAGACATCGTGTTGCGCAAGTTGGTAGAGTGATTAGTTGTCATTTTGACCCTGCCGGGCGTCGAGAATATGCTCATGCAGGGCATCGAAACATTCTGCGTTTTCAATATGGATGGCCTTGATTTCATTATGCATGGCCTTGATTTCATTATGCATGGCCTTGATACCACCGTCCATCATAGAGCCGAGCCCCTCGAGCGTCGAGATAATGCTAGCCATCTTTCCCTCAACGTTGACGAGCTTCTCGTACACCGCTGTTAAATCAGGTACAACGGTCTTCCTATTATAGCCTACAACAGTATTACTGAATGCGGTATCATAAGGGGGGTGAGCAAGATCGGGAGGGTTGTCGTTGTCCACCATTTTCGTCGTTGACTTGCATTCATCCTTTCTTTCAGCTAGTCGGGTCCGTTTCCTGTCTCGGACGTCCTCCTCGGGGCGGGGCTTTGTCATGATCCGGCGACTCTGATAGCTGTCTTCGCCGTGAGGGATTCTTATCGCATTCCGGCTGGCACTCTCATGTGACTCAGTCTGCTGCGGTGGCTCGACACGGCCGCGCTGTTGTGGTCTTGGCCTTGCGGAGACCGAAGTGACGGGAGACGGGGGGGGTGAGTGTTGCACATCTCCGAAGTCGCCGTCTATCTCAAGACCTATAGCGCGCGTACTAGACTGATTAGTTTTGATTGCTTCTCTTAATTAATAGTCTAGTAGAAACTGACTAACCTGGCGAGGGGCTGTTAGGCTGTCTTGTGGTCCCCTTGTCGTTGAGCGTATTGCGCTCCCTAAACGACGGTGCAGTATCGTCTGCTTCGCCGTCTGACTCTGACTCTGAATCAGAGGGGATATAGATTGCCTCATCTTTACTTCCGCTTGCTGCTCTACAGACAGAGCCTTGGGGCAGGCATGGTGACGATGGAATTCGAGCACGTGGTTTGTCTTCATGCCCTACAGCTTCTGAGCATGTTGTAGGCACATTATCGTAGTCGATGGGAGCCGGTACATGATGCAAAAAGGTTGTAAGACCAGAGAGGCTGTCGCTTTGGCTTTCGTTGTTTGGCTTCTGAGTCTTCGGCTCGTCCTCAGCTTCTCGGATCCTTTTTCTGCCTTGGGCCCCCGTTTTAGGGGGTGGTGTCATGATCAAACAATTCTGGCAGCTGTTTTTGCCGTAATCGGAATTCTTTTGGTGCTGCTTGTTGTTCCCTATAGAAATTGAAAGAACAAACTTCGCGTATTGCTATGAAGAGGGCTTCTACTTATATATATATCTTAGTGGCAAATACCGGTAATGCATGGATTGCACACGTTGAGTGTATTGTATTGCCCTCTCGATAGTTCCAAATCTTTGCGCTAGTTGATCGGCACGAGGGTATGGGAGATCGAAGTATCGTTCCAATATCGCATCTTCCTTGTCGGTCTCACTGCGCTGAATTAGATATGTCGCAATGTACGAGTTAATTACATACTTTAGCAGAAGAATTGCAGAGGATAGGACGATCCAAAGATCAAAACGGCCCGGAATGTGCCATTCGTCTTCAGTCATTTCGCTCGAAAATCCATACTTCAGCATGACTTGGCACGCTCTGTGGAGGGCATCGCGTGTGCTAGAGTCAGGTATTCCGCGGCTCTGCTCAAAGAGGAGCACAAGACTAAGTACTTGTATGTGCGGAACCAATCTTTCCCATGAAGGATTACATTCTTTGGTCTTCCAGAGCCCCAGCAGAGAATAACTTGTTCGGGTAAAGTCTTCAGCAAGGCTCCCAGCCTGCCCCTTGAGGGACAGTTGAGCGATGGCCGTGACAATTATTCTTAGATGGAAATATGTGCGTTCAGGCGTGTCTTCTCCGTGTAGCTTACTGAAACTTATGACAGGGTATGTTTCCAGTATATGCTTCATAGTAGATTCAACCTGAATCTGATTCTCTCCTTTGCGCCCGAAGTCGCAGTCCATCCTCTCCAGGCGTTGGCAGCTCTCACATCTGTCTTCTGTGCCTCGTATGCAGCGAATTTTTCGGTGTCGGCAGTAACCTATAGTGTCGTAGCTCAGGTCAGTGATCGAGCAAGAGTCCAGTAGCCCTCAGCTACCATCCGCTTGCCTAGTTAATCACAAGCCGTAGGGAAAAGCCAGCTGGACTTACGGCACGCTTTCGATGCTCTTTCATAGCCAAGCTTGACCTTCTTCCTTTCCGCCGCTATCACGCTGCTCGCCATTGTTTAGATATTGAGAACCACGCACACCTGGTTGAGGAAACGAGAGAAGCATAGATATTTCCTTCGAGGCGACGAAAAAGATTAAGCACAGAAGATTTAGTGAAGAATCTAGACTCAAAAGAAAGAGATAAAAAGAATTAGTGGTTAGATTGTTGCCGTAGCTTATATTAATGTCTTTCTAGACGTGAGAGGACGATCGCGGGCTGTTATGTCCTCAGTCTAATTCAAATGTCGAGCTGGGTTGTGTCCCCGTCGTCTTGCTCCAACATAGGTTCTCGCTTGACTCGTTCTCGCGCTGCTGGGTCGGGAACAACACTCTCCTGATTTTCCTGCCCACTGTTGGCGACAACCCTAGCAAATGGTGAATGAGAAATTGGATACCGTGCAAATCAGGTGCTCGTTTGTTCGGAACAATGCAAGCGGCCGCTGCTAGCACAACTGCAAAGAAAACAGGAAGAGCTATCCAACCTTCAGTCACTACGATCCGCTGCAGTGTCTGTTTTCGTTCCCCTAGCTTACTACCAATTGCGACGCTAACAATCGTTGGCATTGCACTCGGTATTATCATAAAGAACCACAGCCATTGTGCAGCAGTAGTAACATACTGCCAACCGCCAACCCCGAGCAGCGCTGGCGTGGACAGTAGGCTGACCCAAAAAACCGTCTTCGCTCGATATGACACGATGTTCTTACGAATTTCATAGCTAAATATAACCTAAATCAGAATAGTTAGATATAGTACTATAGGAAGACGCGAAGACGTACCGGCTCAATGCATATACAAACGGCACCTGACACCCGTAGGGAGTTAATGCATACGTATCTGCGGAGGTGCGCCTCCGGAGGAGACTTCAGGAAGACAATTGTACACGACAATAACATGGCAAAGGCCAGGGTCAATCGGGTTGTCTGAAAGACTATCGACTTTCGTGTGAAAATAGCGATGCCGAAGCAGACAGCAATGTATACGTCTCCGACGCCGCATGCAACAAATGTTGAGATAAAGTCCAAACTACTAACGCTCAGATGCATAGTGAAAGGCGTTGTATCTCCAACCCTCACCAAATGCTGTTCGTGGGAGCCTGATCTATATGTGTTGAGGGCTCAGTCACCAAGCGGAAACAGGTGCAGCTCATAATCACCACCACTTCGGTCGCAATGTTCGAAGCACGTCAAATTATCGTGGTGCAGTCGAATGTGCGAATTGGTAGCAGAAACAGGTTGCTGTGGCAGACGTGCTCTTTCCCTCTCTTCTTTCGAATTATTGTGCATCTCGACCAGTGCCTTTATCCTTCCGACGTAGAGTGTCGCCGAGGGTATTGTGGATTGGCAACCGTATTGAATCTGCTGCAACTCTGGTGTATCCTGGGTAGACACAATAATAGCTGCAAGCCCTGTCCCAGCACAGATAACGCAAAGGGCAAGGAGAAAGTAGGCGTGTTTCGGATACTCTCCGGACCTCTTGTGGCTGAAAGGCATCACTAGACACACTGCAGCGTGAGCTGGCATGAAAAGCCATAGCCATTGTCGTCCTGCCGTCACGTAACTTTGGAATCCAGGAACCAAGACAGCAACAGCTAGCAGTAGATAAAGGCCGACGATCGAAAGAGAGCTGCATACACCCTTGAAAGGATTGATTTGATGATGTATATGACACTAAAGGAGATCAGTATAAGGGACTTATTTGATGCGTGAAAACCCACCAGCTCGGCACTAATACAAAGACTATTACTCAAGCGCCAAGCGTTAAACAGTATGAAGATGAGGAGCTGATTATCAGATCTTTGACGCGCGATGAAAAATGAAGTTATAAATGCGAAAGATGAAACTAAGTAGATGAAAATTTTGCCTTTCAGAAAAGATGTGCCGTCATTGAGAGCAGCGAGGCGGTCGCGCTGGTGGCTGCGGTAGACGGCCAAGCCAAGGTAGACCACGCCAAATCCGCATACGACGAGCGCCGAGCTATATTCTAACGCCCCGACTAGCTGCATGGTAAATAGCGGTGTAGGTTTACCTTGGCTGTTGTTGGGGAATTGTCGGTTCATATGTAGCCCATGGCGGAGGACATGCTTCATGAGAGCATGTTACGCTCAAAGCGGCCCGCATCAACGGCGACGGCGCCCATCAATTGTCCAAGATCTTCCGAGTCGAATATGCGCCATACGCTGGATTGCAAATCAGGATGGTGATGGCAATTCGGACCGGCTCCTGCAGATCTGTCCTGGAAGATGGCGCTGAACTGACTGAGCGGCTGGAAAGAACAGGACCCATTACTCTATGGGTGTTTTCAAAAACACCCATAGAGTTATGAGTCCTGGTTGTCTCTGTTGCGAAAGGCAGCCTCCTCGGGTCCATCCTATGCGCGGCCGTCATGGGCGGCCATGGTGACCAAGCTAGCACTCTGCAGATACGCACATGATCCCCCAGCAGCGGACGGCTCAGTATTCGACAGTCGTCAGTACACTTGCCCCAGTCTCTCCCCTTCATCATCTTCATGCGCATTGAAAAAATGGCCCCGAAAAGGAGAGGACAAACACGAGACAGAACGTGGTGTGAACGTCTACCGGTAGGTGCACACTTTATATGTTGTAAGCTGACCATCACGCGGCGGATAGGCTCTGGCAGCGAAATCGAGTTTCACTACGTACCATGCTGTGCGCAAGTAGACCTGGAAGATGAAGTTGGACTGCACCTGGACGAGAAGTTTGGACGTGGCAGGTGGTGGTACAAAGGGGGGTCGTATGTCGCTATTTCAGTTGTTTTGTCACATACTGATGGAAGAGCAGAGCAACTTGCGAAAACTGGAATACAGGGTCCGAGAATTGCGAGGAGCGAAGCCATTCAATCCGGACCAGGCTGGAAAACCCCCTTCCCTTGTCAGAACTGAGCCAGATGCTGGAAACTGCATTACGCTTGCAAGATCCAGCGCAGCAGACTGGCCGACTGGAAAAGATAGTGGAGGAGCTCAAACTTTCACCTTTATCGGCGGAAAAAGAAACTCTGAAAACAAGAACGCTATTTGAGCTGCATGGAAGGATAGTCGAAAAACATATCCGTAGCGGCATTAGGAAACTCCAATCTGAGTGCGCCCCTGCATGGGTTTCGTTGTCCTCGCGGATCGTCGAGTATCGGCAACAGAAGAGCCAAAACTTGGATCAAGTCTTCGATGACATCAGCAACAGAGCGGACAGCGGACTGAAGACAACTGAACGACTGGATCATGACATCGCTAAAGGGGCGAAGGCGCTTCAGGAAAGAGCGCAGAAGTTGAAGTGGATGTATAAGCACGATTCCTGGACTGCACGCGCAGTGTTGCGCAAATATGACACTCACTTTTCAGAAACTAAAAATCCCCAAAGGGAATGTGAACAGCGACGTCAAGAAAAGCTGCCGCTTCTGATCTACCATATTATGAACGAGCTAGTTTCAACACTAGGGGCGGGCGTCATTCTTATATATGCGGCCTTACAGGGTACGGCAACTATATTCACTCTGCGTCTGCGAAGCTAACTTGTCGAGAACAACACTGCTATCTCGATGAAACGAGGCGAGAGATACACGATATTCCAGGCTTGGCAAAATTTGTTGCAAAGCGGGTTGAGACAATCGACATCTCCAAGATAAGCGACACTACTGCTGTGCATTTCTCCCTTGCTGTGGTGGGCTGGGCTCTCGGAAAGAGGTATGGGTTCATTTCAGCAGATGAATCGTGCTAACCAGCGACAGCTTTCTGGAGATCTGCCAACTTTTCGGTCTCCACAACCTCATATATCTGGGGTTGAATTATAACAAGTTTGACTCTGCCGAGGAGGAGTACTCTGCTGCTCAACGGCATTCGATGACAGACGCAGAAAAGGAGGCCACGGGTTTAAGGCTTGATCGGGGTTTTTACGTTTCATTGGGAGAGCTGCAAATGAACAATGCCCGGGAGCGGCTGAGAGAGCCCTCACTCCAGTCGTCCGGGGTTACAGACAGTGGCTCCGAGAGCGAGGCGGCCAATCACCAGGAACTTACAGTATCGGTGCCCGGCATGCCCTCGTTCGGGAGCCCGATGGCATTTCCCCGTAGCTCTGCTGATGCTGGAGTAGGATTGGGCGGCGCGGACGGGAGTCAAAACGGTAGTGAATACCTGGTGCCCGGTTACGACCCTGCAGGCCAGAGCGCAGCGTGCATCAGAGAAACAGATGCTGTAGTCGCAAACGAAGGGTCACTGTTTTTGCCGTCCCAGCCGTCTATCGACAGTGGCTATGCGAGCAACGTGGGCAGCCAACAGGTATATGGCACTACGTCGGTGGCATCATCGTCCGACCCGTTTTTGTTCACTGAGGGCGGCGGAGAACGGGTTCGTCCAGCAGCTGGCCAGAAGAGGCCCCAGGTCGGAGACAATGCTACCACAAAGAGGCATAGGCCAAGCGCAGCAGAGTTCATGGAGACCACGGAGAACTCGGATGCCGGCATCGAGCCTTCGAATGCTGACCCGGCGGTGCGCTCCCTTCGCAGTACTGATGGTACTACCCCGACGGATGTTTCTATAGCTCCTTCACAAGACGGACCTTTGCAGGGATGTCATGAAGTAGAGCACGCTCCCGATTTCTCTGTTGGAAGTGGGATGGATTTTATGGACTTTTGGGTGGGAACTGGAATGGATTTGCAGAATGTAAATTTGGCAACCCCTACTGGGTTTCCGGATTTTTTAAGAGAAGAACAGCCATGTGAAAGTTTCCTCCCTGCGGCAGGATCCGAAAACGAACGTCAGGCAGAATAATATAGGTATCAGCAGTCTTGATGACCTGTTCTTCGTGCTGCCCCTCTGACTTGACAAGTGAAATCTCGACCGGCTGATCAGATAACGGAGTCACAATAGCAATGCGATCGGACAGCACATGAGCGCGAATCTCTCCCACTGTTTTTGCAGCGGCTGGCTTATAGGATTTCTTGTCCAACTGCATCTTGAGGCCCAAAAAGACACCTGGGCTATTTTTGACCTTATGTGTTTCATTAGCCATCTTTTCGGTATCTATCAGTCCTCGACTTACATTCTCGAGAATGAAAGTGCTCAAGGCTTGAATCTCTTTAGTGTCTTCATAATGCGAGTATGTGGTATCTCCTTGCTGCGAGACCGGGGTCATGGTGAGCGACGGAA
>JAPFUP010000806.1:0-39850 GCA_030780425.1 Beauveria varroae
TTCCAACGCTTAAACGGTGCTTCAACTTATAGTATCCAGAATTTCTTTAAACTTCTAACGATCAAGCAAATCAACGAGATACTCCCTCAGAACCGATATAATATGGACGAAACAGGGCTTGTAATAGGGCTTCGAGAGAATGGCCTAGTACTAGGATTATCACAGAAGCGAATTGCCCTGAAGAGACAGTCTGGCTAGCGCTTTTGGAGCACAATTTTCGAGTGTATATCAGCCATAGGGATGAAGCTTAACCCGCTGGTTCTTTTTGACGGAAAGAGCGTTCAACAGCAGTGGTTTCTAGACGAATTAAGACCCTTCAAAAGCTGGTATTTTAAGGCTTCTTCAAGGGGCTGGACGAACAATTCTATCGCTGTTCACTGGCTTAAAACAATCTTCATTCTAGAGACCAAACCAGCCGGCCTTAACGAGCGACGACTTCTTATTATCGACGGCCACGGAAGCCACTGTACAGCCGAATTCCTATACGAATGTTATCATTATAATATCTACCTTTTATTCCTGCTAGCACATAGCTCTCACGTTCTTTAACCTCTCGATGTGGCTGTTTTTAGCGCTGTTAAAACTAGCTACAGAAAGGAGCTAGGAAATCGGCCAAATAATAACGATTCTTCCCCTGTTGGCAAGAGAATTTTTCTTGAATGTTATGCTATCGCAAGGGAAGCTGGAATAACACAAAAAAATATTCGTTCAGGCTGGCAAACATCAGGATTATGGCCTGTCAATATCGCGAAGCCACTGATGAGCAAATTGCTGCTTGACCCGGTCAAAATAACGCCAGAAAAAACACCTCTAAGACCTCTTCAACCTCTCGATACAGGGCTTCCACTATATAACACACCTGCCAACAAAAAAGACCTTCGCAACCTCCTTAACAACAGTAGGAAGCCTTCAGCACACCCACGGTCAATTCGCCTCATGCAGCGGAAGATTGAGAAGCAATTTGACGTCCAACGAGCCCAAATTATCCTTACAGAAAGGCAGAATCAGAAGCTTGAAGATACGATAAAGCTTATCAAGCCAGAAAAACGTCAAACAGTTATTTCTGACCCAAACAAATCATTTATTTAAGTTATAGAGGTCGAGAACACACGTTAACAGCTTGACGAGCAATTGACTGGTATTCCTACGCAACCTATTATTGAGGTGCCTGAAGATTGATTATCTAGCTTCTAAGCTATTGATTAGTGTTATTTTTATTATTAATTGATTTTTATTGTATTTACTATGAGGCTTTTACGTGATGCCTCATGATGGCGATTACTGGCCAAAATGGGGGGGTGGCCAAAAAGTGGGCGCCCGACGTTAGCTAACGGAACAGGTAACAATCCAACCATGGTGGTCAGTGGAGTGGATGAAGCTGTGAAAAAGATCACACAGGCTTCTTGAGTATGACACAGCTTGAGCAACAAGCTCAGTTTATTTCATACCAGGGGATAGACACACGGTCAGGCGCGTAATGCGCGTCACTGGCTTGCACAAGATAGACCGAGGGAGGGATGTTGTAATGTGCAACGATTCTTCTGAGGGTTCTGAGCTAAAAGTTAGTAGCATATACTGATGATAGAGCGGGCTTGAATGGGTTTCAACTTTGCGCAGTCCAGTCGATTTTGCCGTGGCTATATCACCACTGGCTAATAAAGAAACGAGTATAAACTGAATGTTTTCTTTAAAGGATATAACAATGTGAATCAGAGCTTGTAGAAGCAAAATTAACCCTCTATTTGCTTAGTTTCAGGCTGATGCAGCCCCGAGCACCGCCACGTGAGGCTCACCACCACCGCCACATCTGTCACCTGGCGCACGCTAGAAATTTACCAGCACCAACAACAGTCGACAGCACATCAACATCAGGGCCAGGACCAGGATTATGTGCGGCATACACGCTGCCATTTCCCACAATGTCTCAAGTCCGATATCTGGCACCTTGGAGGCGAACCTGCGCTGCCGAGGACCAGATCATCTTGGCAGCCTGACCATCAGCCTCCCAGATAATGATTCGCATTTGTGCGTCGCCCTGACGTCCACCGTCTTGGCGCTGCGCGGTAAACATACGACAGCCCAGCCCCTGTTGGATCAGGGCTCGGGGTCGGCACTTTGTTGGAATGGAGAGGCTTGGAGGATTCATGGCCAGCCGGTCACTGGCAATGACGGCGAGTTTGTCTTGTCCAAGCTGGTTGCGGCAAGTAGTCACAGCAAAGAGGCTATCCTCCATACGCTGCGCGCGATCGAGGGCCCATTTGCGTTTGTATTCGTGGACAAGCGAAACAAGAGCTTGTATTACGGTCGCGATCGTCTGGGACGACGATCACTTCTCGTAAAGCTCGAGTCCCCGTTCCAGCTATCCAGCATATCGGACGCCTCAACTACAGGCTGGCTGGAGGTGGAGGCTGATGGATGCTACAGTATCTCACTGACTAGTAATAGCTTTCTATCCACTGTAGAGCCCTCGCGACACGACTGGGATAGCAATGCAGAGTTGGTGAGTGAGACAATGCCTCAATGCGAAACTGTTGCTAATGACATAGATATCCGCACTTGGCATTTTCAATGCAACTGTGCCGAAGGGACTCGACAGGCCGACAGATCATGTTGAGGCCGTCGGTACATTGAAGAGTCACCTGCTTCAATCGCTACAATACCGTGTTCAAGGCATACCAGTGCCGCCAGGAGTAAATGAACCGCAGGCTTCTGTCGCTGTTTTGTTCTCGGGCGGACTCGATTGTACTGTGTTGGCCCGCCTTACACACAATTTGCTCCCAAAAGATCAACAAATCGACCTTTTGAATGTGGCCTTTGAAAATCCTCGGATAGCTGCGCAGCACAAGGACCTCGATCCGGAAAAGCTGTTCGAGCTGTGTCCAGATCGCATGACTGGCAGGCAATCGTTCGCTGAACTAATTGAAAATTGCCCCGCAAGAACATGGCGATTCGTCGCAGTAAGTACACGCGACGATGTAGGCATGCAGCGCGCTACTGACTACAATGCTGAGCACCCTTGCAGGTGAATGTACCCTATTCCGAGACCATGTTTCATCGAGATACTGTAGTGAGCTTGATCCACCCTCACAATACAGAAATGGATCTTTCGATTGCCTTTGCATTGTATTTTGCGGCCCGTGGACAGGGTCTAGCACAGACTAGCATTGACACTGAGCCTACACCGTATTCCGCAGCGGCCCGAGTGCTACTTTCAGGTCTCGGCGCTGACGAATTGTTTGGTGGCTACTCGCGACATGGAATCGCTTTTGAACGAAAGGGCTACGAAGGATTAATTGAGGAGCTTAGACTCGACGTCGGACGCCTTGGAAAGAGAAATATGGGCCGCGATGACAGAGCCATGTCTCACTGGAGTCGCGAGGTTCGCTTCCCCTTTCTCGATGAACGTCTGGTGAAATGGGCCATTGAGCTGCCAGTCTGGCAAAAGTGTGATTTTGGAAACGACCCGGATGGCGAGAAAGGCGTCGAAGCAGCAAAGCGCATTTTGCGTCTACTCGCCAGAGACCTCGGCCTGAAGGCTGTAGCATTGGAGAAGAAGCGAGCAGTGAGTTGAGCAACATTGGCAGTGCTGCCAACTCCAAGTCTGAAGCTAATATGCGGTTTCCAGATACAATTCGGTGCCAGGACGGCCAAGATGGAGAGCGGTAGAACCAAGGGAACAACGCTCATCGGCACGTGAGGAATACAATCAGAAAGATTTGGCGAGCGAGTGCTCCGCACAGTTGAGACAGATACTCCTTGGCAGTGATGATGAAGACAGATACTTCTGAACCTGATGCAGATGCAGATCAGAGTACGGTCAATTGTGTGTTTGCTCTTGGGCTAACCCCTTTGGCTTCGTGCTTGTCGCATTAGATGGCACATGGTCATGACGACGTAAAGGCAAGTCTGAGCCAAAACCATTGGGGTCAAGTCTTTGAAATCAGACCAAGATCTCACCCAGCAAGGCTGAAAATAGACTAGAACATGGAAATGCCTCACGTAATTATACCGGCGGTCTGCAGATGCCCTTGTGATGAGACATGCGACCTACTGATACGGAGTGAGATGGGTAAGTCTTGTATGCCGGGCTGGTACCGACAAGGGGGGTGAAGTACCTACAAGGCCAGGATGTATTTTCCTCGGTCAGGGTTTGATTTTGCTGTCAGTAGCGCAAAGCTCAGCTTCTGTCTTAGTTAGACCTGACAAGTTTTGTTTGGGGAAAGGCCGCCGGCGGCGACGGCGGGGGCCGTGGCAGAACTCGAGGCGGCAGCCAGGCTGCCTCTGCCACAGCCTTTGCCAAGCTTGATATGCCAATGCATTCTATGATAAATCGCATTGGCATATCAAAATCTAAATTCATCTATACATGATTAACTTTACAAGCTCTTGACTAGCAGGGACAAGGCCACAGGGTTACCACTAGTACGCAGCGACACACTTAGTAGGCAGTCGCCGTCAATGGGCACGCGACTTGTGTTGCGCAATCTTTATGGAAGGCATGTTGAGACGCTGTCCTGGTGGGAATAGCAGACTGTCGAGCAAAAGCGGTTACTGCGCCTAGTCCCTCACAGTGTTGGTCAATGGAAGCGAGCGGTGGCGTCAGTGCCAAGGAGATGGAAGTTGGCGGGCATAACCGAGACACCAACGAGAACGAGATACAAGCCTTATGTCATTCCATAGCACGCCAGCGACGATGGCGACAGCACCGACGAGCCTATATATCATAGATTGGCTGAATCGGGGAACGCGCACACCGGGAAGAAGACGCCCTAGCCTCAGCGCCCAGACCAGCACTCTTCCTGCCACAACAATCGGCGATATGGCGCCCAGCACGATATCATCATATATCAAAATAATCGCATCCCGGTTCAAAATAGGGTGAAATTCGAACCTTTCTCGCGCAGGTTCGGATCCTGCCACTATCGAAGCTTTTGTCGATTGTCGCGAAACTGGCGTCTTTTGATGACGGTCAACTATGTTCTTTTTGATTCTTTTATCACCCGAATGCCGTTTGACTCTAGTTTAGACTCGGCGTCCTCACTTTGCATCTCTAGAACGGGCGTTCCCTGATTAGGTTAGTCTGTTATAGGCCAGTCGTTGCTGGTCGTTGCTGACGGTGTTGTCGGCATCGTCGCTTGCGTACTGTGGAATGACATGATTATACTCGTTGGTGTCTTGGTTATACAACTTTTCTTTGAATTTCGATACCAATGTTGATGAGCATCATTTTATGCGGGCCTCAAAGATGCGCAATGTCGTAGACGCAGATGAAAATAAGTGACAAGAGAAGAAACTCAATCTTCTGGCTACCCTTACTCTCCAGCTTCTAGCACATAGCAACCGATCATGAACGATTTGCCCTTGTATTGCCAGGCAGCCGCAAACGCAGCGCAGCGCAAGTCCAACCAGACGCGGAACCCAAAACCCGACACCTGTGGTTGATAGCAGCTATAGGCTCACACTCGAAGCGCACGACTCGTGGACGAGGCAGACACCCCCGAAAACCGCGCAAAACAGGGCCAGTAAGAATTCCAGTCACTCTCAATCGACCTTGTGGGTTTCGCGGTACTTTGTAGTATGCATGCGCTCGAGCTCGGTCTCGATGGTTCGATGACTCGGGCAACTCCAGTTTTCAACATTCGTTATTCATGTATACCAGACAATGGTACATGCTGCCACCCAAGTGTGCTAAGCAGATGATCGACGACTGCTTCTTTTCCCGCAAAAAAACAATACACAAAGTACGGTTGCAAAAGCAACAGAAAAGGGTCAGGGGGACTGGAGTCGAGTGTCGATCACCGTGTTCGAGACGACTGGGCGAGCTGCCTGCACTCCGTATTAATGTTTAGCCAACAAATTGTATATTCGCGCCCCGGCCCCTCAACCCGCTGGTCCATGTATGTATCAGTCAGGGTCTATTTACAGTCTCTGCTGTCTGCGCAAGGGAGGGTCTTGCTGAACAAGTAGGTCGCTTGGCATTACACTTCAAACAGAAAAAAAATGGACACCACCATATACTTTCAGCCACTGAACCGCTTTGCAGACACCGCTTGTTGGTGCTTTGCGCGCGGTTTCATCCTAGCCCCCTCTTCTCTCCATGTTCTGCTGGGCCGATAACATGTGGAGTGATGCGATATTCAGCGTCAAGCAATATATGCAGATCCTATCTCCTTTAAACCAAACGGAAGAAAAACTTCCGGCATATAGATTACAATCACACTGAATACAAGACACGTGTTTGGGTGTTTCTATTTCTCGAGTACGGGTGGTTGAATTGTCCGGCGACAGCCGACAGCATGCACCCTTGTGCATGTGCAGCCACAATACTGATTTGCGACTGCTGCAGATGACGAACATGCAAGAGACCTTTTCCCGATGTGGGCCTCTGCGACGTTGTCCTTTTTGAAATGTTTGTGCACTGTACAATTCTTCACTTCCTCTCGATATTGCACCACATCCGAGCTGCTTTCCTAGGCTGCACCTCAGTGCAGGGATGCAGCCTACAAGTGGTTCCTCGCTCCACTCACGGCCGTCGACACGCCGGCCGGTGTCAGGGCACTTGGCAGAGAATGGTAACGGTGCTTGCAAGTTGCGGGCGACTGGGGTTATCGAGAGGCGGAGCGGCAAGGGAACAAAGGACTCTCTGACTCTCTTGATGATTTTCCGCCATGGAGTGAGGTCGCATCTGCCGGCATGAAAGGTGTGCCGCCTCGACGTGGAATGAATGGGCAGAGACGGCTTGATAGTTTTGTACATGCAAGTCGAAGCCCAGAGAGGCACGGCTGCAGCATGAAGAACCTGGGCTCGGACTCAGGCTCTGTGAGGCTGAGAGTCTTGCCTCGATATCCAAAGATGGTTGCATGGGTGTAGACTGCTCGAATAGTTGGTGGCGTGAATTACTCGCCGTCTTTGCTTTGCCAACCGAGGCTGTAGCATCTGTACCAGTTTCGGCGAGCTCGTAGATAGCCCATTTCCGGAGCAAGAAGCAAGACGCGCAAGTAAAAAGAAACATGCAAGCGTGTTGCGTCTTAGTGCCCAGCAAGGTGTCATTTCCACGAAACTAGAGGCCCATCATATGTACTATAGTATACCAGTATTTTTGGGAGACCCAGTTTCTGGGTACAAGGAACCACCGACGGTGGACGAACTGCCAGTGCCATGTGGCGTGGGAAGCTCGCTGGTGCTGGTCACGATAATCTCACATTATGCCACCGGCGACGAGCCGTTGACCCTGTCCGCTCGTAACTCAGGAGACGTGAGCCATCCAGAGGTCGTCGTGTAAATTTCTGGGTCAAGGAGCATGGGGTTCATGCCGATACCGTTGCAGCCATCTGTCTCCAGGATCGTGCAGGCCCAATTTAATCGCCAAAAGTCACGATAGTAGCTGGCCAGGTCAGACGACGACGTCGGATCTGTCACTGCTCAAAACGTCGCTGCCACAGCAAGTGGACGAGTCATCAAATCCCCGAAAGAGGAGTGTGTGCAATCTTAACATCGACATGACTTCTCTTTCTAATCTCTCTGATCTTTCTGAAGGCAATCGGGGTCATTCTGGCTCTAGGCTTTTCCAAGTGTGAATATAGAAAGAGCAAAGTGTAAACAGCCTACAGTACTTGGGACCTAGCAAGTGTTGCGCAGCGCACATTGCCCCATCCAGTTCACATACTCTTGAGGTCTTCCTTCAGCCGACACCGTCGACACTTGAAAAGACACCTGGCCGATGTGAAGTACCCAGACTGGAAAACACGAGGGGAAAAGGAAAGAGGCCGAGCTAGTTGCTGTAGCTCCACAAGCTGTTACATTTGCAACGCACTAGAGTCTAGATGTAGCTCAATAAATGCATCATCTACTGGCTCCATTCTGACGTAGCTGGTATCAGACGTGGCTCCGTTGGTGAGGCTATGTGGATGCCCTTGATAGCATCCTGGTCAGACGTATTGATAAGAGTAAACAGTTGGTAGATTAACAGAGCGGCAGAGTCAGTGTTCTGAGTGATGGAGGGTTAAACGAGGAAAAGACGGAACCAGGAAATGGCGCCAGAATGGCAAAAGTCAGCGATCATTATCAAATGCGGATGAACGTGCACATCAATGGGATGAACATGGCACTTTGTGATGCACCCGTTGTCAGTTGCGCCAGGATGCTTTGAGAGGTATAACAGGGGCGTGATTGGCGGGGAGATGTTTGAAGCTACTTGTGTGGCTCCTGGTACTCTATTCTATTGGCATAATGCATCAACAGCTTTTGCGAGGTGTGACGACCCTTTCTAGCTTTAGGTGAGGCGTCTGCGCTCTGGTGCTGCGGTAACAATTGGCAAGAGTCCGATTTGCCCGGGCGTAAGACGCATCAGGGGCGCATTATCGAATCGCGACGATCTTGCACGACCGTAGCCGATGGCCATAGTTTGACTTTACATTCCCGTCCGAGTTGACATCGGTGTGTTGTGCGGGATCCGCGTACACCATGGCAGCGGCGGTTCGTGAAGAGAAACAGTGGCGGGGATAATCGGTATTGTGCAGCGGGTGTCGTGGGAGGAAGCGGAGAGGCTAGCGAAAATGCGGTGCAATCTTTGCCCCGTATGGTCTCGAGATGCAGCGTTTTCGCCGTGCTGGGGAAGGAATATTTTGGCTTTGTACGTTAGAGGCGCACTGCAGTGAATGAGTCGACGTCACGGAATCCATAAGTAGATGGACGGTCTCCATCTGTCGTGTTGTGAGGCTCCAGTTTAGGCCCCATTCAGGTGTCATAGCGTGGGAACCAAAGGGCAGCCCTGCGGGAATGGGTTTACCAGAGCCAAAAAGCGAAAGGCTCATGGGACAGCTGTTGAGGCGGCAGCAGAGATGGTGGATCTTGGCGTCTTGGCGTTTTGACACCAACTTCTGGGAAGCGAGAGGCTGATGTGTTATTGCGCGAGGTTGCAGTGGCGCTGGTGTCGCTGATGTACAGGAGAAGGCTGCGTGCTGCGCATGCGGTGACAGATGGGCTCCGTCGAGGCAGACTTGCGTTGCGCGCCGTGATTTGCTTGGCCATGTCGGTACGGATACGCCCTAGTCAGCCACGGGCGGCGTCTTGATGGAACGGACGGGGTCCAAACAGATGGCGCACTGCCGTGTTGCGTGCGTGTCGAGCCTGCGAGGGAAATTGGCTACGTGGATACTAATGCGTCATGAGCGTGATTGCTGCAGCTGCGGAACGTAGAAGCCAACGTGGGAAGATGGCTGTACGAGATGGGGGCTAAAAAAACATGTGTCGGATTAGGCGATCAAGGCATTGGTTGGTGATGGGAGGCAGCAATGGTGAGAAGAGAAGCAGAGTGTAGATAGGTAGTTCGGCGTTTGCAAGTTGTTGGCCATTAAAAAGGGTTCGTCTTTGACTGAACGGGCACGCAGGCAGGCTGTTGGGCGCAGGGGTGTGAACGGTGGCTGAAAACGGTGGCTAAAAGATACTCCAGTTTGTTGAGCAAGTCGAGTCAGCGCCAAATAGATTACAGGGGTACTTGCAGGTGGCTTACAAGGTACGTGGCGCTGTACCAGTCCGGCCGTCGGTACAGAATGGCGGGGAGGCCGCTGAAATCAGATCAGGGTCGAGCAAACCGAGGTAAATACCTACAATACGTCGTACCGTCTAGGTACAGCGACTCTGACAAAGGCCCTTACAATATTGACCGAAGACCCTGTTCGAGCTGCCAACAAAACAAAAGGTCGGCTCCGGTGCGAGAGGCGCTGCAACGGTGGCAACGTTGTCAGAGTTGCAGTCACAGTAAGGAATATGCTGATCCAGCAGCAGCAGCAACGGGACACGGCACTCCTGAAACGAGTCGTCTGGTCCATGATTGGCGAGGTGGGAAAGATGCTGCAAAAGTATCTTAGCGAGAAAGGGTGCATTGCGCGAATAACCACAGTATCAAAAGTAAATAGGAACCAGGCAAACAGACCTGTTATCGTTGTAGGTACCACGGTACCTACTCAGGAGTAGCCGAAAAATCAGTACCGATGTACCTCGCCTCAGGTCCACTCGGTTTAAAACTCTGAGCCGACCGTCTCCATCGGTCTCTGGCCACAGCTTCTTGCATGTGCCTGCGTGCCCGCCTGCTGCCTGCACCGCCGTCCATTATGGTGGCCCGACGCACTCGCGCGGCAGCCAAGGCCACAGTTAAAAATTCTGCCCTCGGCACCCATGCCCGCACCGCCCATTCAGCGCCATGAGCGCCAACCCTCCTTTTCCCTCAATGTCCCCCCCCTGACCCATACTGTGGACCAGATATGGATCTCGTTGGGATCGTGCCGGAACCCTCGCCGCCACTCACAACGCCGCGCCGCCACATGGTACCTGCTCGGCCGCTCCACCGCCGACGTCATGGGGGAGAATCGCTCACCACCCTCGTCACACTGCACATCCGTGTATCTTTTTCAGCCAATGTACCATCCCTGTACATGCTGCTTGAAAAACATCCCTAGAAGTAAATAAAACACTGGAGACTCGAGATCAAATGCCGCAGTTGCGTTATCGCCAAAAGGGCCTACTACACCAAAACGTTCTGCCAGTTCCACATCTTGCTCCCTGCCCCGATTAAAAAATAAAAATAAAACGAAATTAAAACGAAAATTCTGTACGCTATTCATGCTCGAGCTTGTCTGATTTCGACAGGCCAACCGTACTGCTGCTGCGGTATCAGGCTCCATAGTTGATGCTCCGTAATGACGCCCGTGTAAATGGCGGGACCGATAACATGTACTCGGTATCAATGCTGAGGCTGGCATCTGTGTACATTGTTGACAAAAGATTATTCTCTGCAACCCGCCTCTTTGGGATCCCTCCTCCGTTCCATCTATATAAGACGAATGCCCTCCTCTCCTAATCCACCTCGATCAATTCATCATTCTTATCAACCACTGGCTGGGCTATCAATTTATATCTTCTTCTCATCCATCCTCTTAAAGACTCAAAACTTTCTCAAGTCTTCTTCCATCTCTGCCTAAACTTCACCTCTACACACTCCAAATTCTTCACAATGGCTCCTGTCGCTATCACCCCCGAGGTCTCCCCTGAGCGCCCCATGATCGTCAAGAAGATCGAGGGCAACCGCTCCCATTCCAGCTCCGTCTCCTCAGTCCACTCCATCCAGCTCAATGACGGCAACTCCATCCCCACCGTCGCCCTCGGCGTATACAAGGCCCCCAACGGCCAAGAAACTGAGGACGCCGTAACCGCCGCCCTTGACGCCGGCTACCGCCACATTGACTCGGCCGCCCGCTATGCCAACGAGGAAGCCTGCGGCCGCGCCATCCGCCGCTGGCTTGACAAGACCGGTACCCCTCGCGAGGACATCTTCATCTGCTCCAAGCTCTGGGACGCCGACCACGGCTACGAGGCCACTTTCAACGCCCTCTGCGCCTCGCTCGACAAGTTTGGTCTCGATTACCTGGACCTATACTTGATTCACTCCCCTGCCGACGACGAGGAGAAGCGCCTCGAGTCATGGCGTGCTCTCGAGACCGCCCAGCGTCTCGGCAAGGTCAAGTCGATCGGTGTTTCCAACTTTGGCGCCGCCCACATCGAGAACCTCATCGAGAACGCCACCGTCGTCCCAGCCGTCAACCAGGTCGAAGTTCACCCCTTCTGCCAGCGCCAGGCCCTGGTCGATTTGTGCGACAAGCACGGCATCAAGATTGAGGCCTACTCTCCCCTCGCCCGCGGTAACAAGCTCGAGGACCCTACTATCGGCAAGATTGCTGAGAAGTACGGCAAGACTCCCGCCCAGATCCTCCTCAACTGGAACGCTGCCCGCGGCAACGTTGTCCTGCCCAAGTCCCTGACTGCCCACCGCATCAAGAGCAACTTTGAGTCGTTTGACTTCAAGCTCGCTCCCGAGGACGTTGCCACCATTGACGCTCTCGAAGCCAACTACGTTACTGGCTCCATGCACAAGTCCGAGGACTAAATTCATAAGATAACACGACATCTTTCTTTTGTTTTTCAGAGGATAATCCTTGGACGGGCTCCTCGGATATGATACCACCTCTTACTTCTACGACCATGAGACTTGCCCCTGCCTCCTGTGAACATTACAACAGCCGCGGGGGTAGTGTAGTGGACATTACGAGCATATTTTGCGGGCTCAATCAGACTAGATATTGCATAGATTGGGTAGCTGGCGTTTTCCTTAACATACAGTTCGCAGTTCAGGACTTTCATCACAAGAAATAAATTGAACCTTTTGAATCATCAAACATATCATGAAATCTCGTTGCTCACACACAGTAGGCAGGCCAAAGTTCCATAGTCGCGGCACGCATTAAGAATTTTTTGAAGAATCAAGATTCACGTCACGGCAACTACTATGTCATGATGTTACACATAAGACACACTTGGGCTAGACAAGAGTGCAGGAGTAGCAAGTATGCCTATAAAAGGTCGTCGCAAGTCTTTCAACAAGTGTTGTCGAAATGATCAATGAGCCATTGCAATCTGAACGTCATACAAGCGTAGCAGCTGTGGGGTGGTTTCGGGCGTTTAAGAATAAAGATCGTGAGATCTGAGCTTGCGGTTGCAGGTCCCACCGCACCTTAATCAGATGAAATAATTGTGGCGCTTTTGCCACGCACCACGCAGCAACTCCGTTTAGAAGGGTCCAGACCTTTGATAGACCGCCGTGGTGTGAGGGGTCGATCATTTTGCAGCTGCAAAGATGGAAAGGGGGGTCAGAAGATCGAATGCAGGGTACGGGAACATGGGAAAGAGAAGAACGGGAATTTTTATGTGTGGCGCCGTACTATAACAGCTTATTATGTTGTCCTGTTGTGTGTGTGCCTGACGCGCCCACCAACACCACCACAAAATTATTTCCACCCTAGATTATGTACTCGCACCTGTCCAAGTCTGCTCAAGCAACACCAGCATGTGGCGCGTGAGAAGCTGCTTTGTTGGTCAGATGCACTCGCTAGTTCCCAGCGCTGCACCCCAAGATCCCAGCTGACCAGACTTGCTAGACTCAGCCTTGCGCGCTGATCAGCCGCTGCTCGTTAGCAGACGAGATCAACCGACTAATACTGCTAATACCGACATCATTTACCCATTGATGGATGCGCGACTGGTGACAGCGCGACACTTGGGTAGTGATCGCTGACCACTACGGAGCGGCCGTGCGCTCCTTGGTTCGTCACGTTCCGGGCAGTCGAGGCTACGCTGCGGCCCGAAGCTTCCCTCATTGTCGCAAGCATGATCGGGCGCAACGCCAAGGCACGGCTTGGAATCTGCCTTCCCCCCTCTCACCTCCGTCATTATTGAGATGGCCCTTCTCCTTGCACCACCCCCTTTACTTCTGTCGTGATTCTATATTGCGACCAATCGACACGACTGCACGCCATGAACGCCGCGACCGACTTTTACCGGTCGCAGGTCGGCGGCACGGGTGTAATCAACTATAGCTACACGGATTTTCCCTGGCGTCTGTTCCTCAAAGATGTTTACTACTTTTTTGTGTATTGCTGGGCGCTGCCGTGGGTGGTCCTGCCGCTCACGCCGGCCGATTCGGGGGAGTTGGATGAGCTCTACCCCAGCTGGGCAAATTTGCAATGTCTCGCTGTTCACACGATACTCATCTTCCTCCAGCTCTTCTTCTTCTTTGGCCTACTAGTCGCTGTGCTGTTTCCCGTGTGGCTCGGCGCCGTGTTTGTTGGCGGCTGTCTGTTCCTCAACTGGCTGCTTTGTCTTCTCCTAAACGGAAAAGGTATGACCTTTCACTCGGACGAAAAGTATGCCAAGGCGCTGCCACAGCATGAACATGAGCAGTGGATTTTCTTGAATGGAGTTGCTGCAGGGTGTGTATACGTTCGGCTCCCCAGAATTGGCCATTTGCTGACAAGTCATGCCATCTAGGGAACATTGGATGAAGAACAACCTGAACCGACTTGCCATCACCTTTGGCCGACCGATCCTCGGCGTCCATAACCGCACGTCGGGAATCATCTTCGATGTTATAGAGTGCCTGGTCCAGCGCAATTTTTCTTACGCCACTAACGATGTTCGCGTGTGCTACAAAGTTGTGCGGGATGTGCTCTATAACCCGTCGAAAACCAAGGTCATCTTTATCTTGCATTCTCAGGGTGGAATTGAGGGAGGATTAGTGCTAGACTGGCTTCTCCAAGAAATGCCCCAAAATCTCTTGTCCAAGTTGGAAGTTTACACTTTTGGCAACGCTGCGAACCACTTCAACAACCCCCATCGCCATGTCGAGTCTCAGTCTCTGACGATTGAGAAGCCACGGGAGGCCCTCGCGACGCTGGTAACGGAAACGAGCTTCTCAAACATGCATGTCGACACCTTGATAGATACAGGCGACGGCAAGCCCCCGTCTCTGGTGACCCAGTCCTCGAGCATGTCAGCATCATCCCGGAGCTGGAACGCGGCGCAGGACCGTGCCATCGGATACATTGAGCATTTTGCACACACGACGGACTTTGTTGCCATGTGGGGGGTTTTGCATTTTGCAACAAACAAAATGGGTTCGCCACAGCTGCCCAGATTCATGGGACGTCTTTTCAGCCGATCCACTAGACGTGGTGGCCATCAATTTAACCAGCATTATCTCGATGGCATGTTTCCGCTGGAGAGGGACCCCCATACAGGAGAACTCATTGGCGCGGCTGAAAAGAATGAATTCAT
Organism: Beauveria varroae; assembly: GCA_030780425.1. Classification (NCBI taxonomy): domain Eukaryota; kingdom Fungi; phylum Ascomycota; class Sordariomycetes; order Hypocreales; family Cordycipitaceae; genus Beauveria; species Beauveria varroae. Next base: position 14,665 of record JAPFUP010000806.1, read on the forward strand.
GGAAGAGACGATCAAGATCGGCAAGGAAGGCGCCGGCATGGAGAACACACGAGAGGCTTTTGACATTACATACATGGGCACAATGGGATTCGGAAGCGGCAATATTAGCACACCAGTAGAAGTTCATGGCGCACTGAACAAGAACAAGCTGGTGCAAGAATACAAGGTCAAAGACGTTTGCCGACTTTGGAGCTATAGAAACGGGCGCTGTCCGCAAGATACGACGTCTGTCATGGGCGCTGAAGCTATCATGGCGCGCACCGCCACGATTTAATTATTAACGGGCGTGTTGCTCCTGACAATATGCTAGGAGGGTTGATGAATGTGTGATTCATTACAAGAATACAGAATCCTCGCACATACGTAGCATGGTATTACCGGATTGCATATCATTAGAAGTCAATAGATTAAACTTGAAACATTCCACCTGCTCGCGGCAGGCAATGACATGGGTTGTCGGATCTTGGAGGTCTCGGCCGGTAGTGAGATGAGTCGTAGATATTGTATTCCAGGCTGGTACCGACAAGGAAGGGCGACGTACCTACAAAACAAACGCACCACACCCAGTTGACGGCCGACCAACAGGCATTTGGGGTTGATCAACTTCAGAAGATACGTCAAGCATTACCGAATGGGCACTTAAATCTCCGAGGAATGACGAAATACAATTTGATACCATGCAACTTGTAGTTCAGCACTCTCGTGCGGGCGTCAAACAAACGTGGCACGGACGCTGAAAGCTCGACCTGTAGACGCCACCGGATAATAAAGACTACTCTATAATAATCAAAGCACTCGAGCGGCGTATGAGATCAAAGAGCAAAAAAAGGGACGTGCTGGCCAAGTAACGGTGAGATTGGCGATGATCGGACTCGGGTATCAGATTGCGACCAGATTAGCAGTGGACGCTGCTATGGTGGATCGCCTATTGAAAGTCAACGTGCATGATGGGCATGATGGCAAATAAATACCCTTTGCTGAACACTACACACAACAACAGGAAAAAAAAAAAAAAAGGAAAAAAGAGAATGGCCAAAGGCTTGTTCATGTATGGACAATCAACATCAGACGGTGGCGTCGCCGATATAAACTCGAGGCGTGCGGCATGCAAGGGGCTCAGTAGCCTGCAGGAAGCTCCGTGCGCGGGCGAAGTAATCTTAAAAGGTTACCAGATATCACAGAAGCGGCCGTCTTTGGAAAAGCAGAACGCCAGTAGTCCATTGCCCAAAAAGTCCATGATGAATAATGGCTGTGCTTCTGTCCTACACGGTACTCTGGTAGAATTGACAAGGGGCGCGGGAGAGCGGAACTGGCGTTTAATGGACATTTGAACTACTTACCAGCATTCGTTTTTTTTGTGTCAAGGTGTATCGTGTATCGTGATTCGTGACGAGGTGAGCCCGGACCCGGGTGATGGGAGCAAGGAACCCCCGTCTCGGAACAAAGTAGTAAAATTACGGCGATGGAGCGGTAAGGGATAATCCGATAATGCAACGACGGGGCAGGCATATTTGTTTTTATTTTTATTCCATCTTATTGAGAAAGCAGATGCTGAAGCGAAGCCGTGTCGCAGCCAAGCCAGAATGATTCAATGGTAATCATATGCTAAAATACGGATAATAGAGAGGAGCCATCTGTGCGGCGGCACGGCAGTGCATCGCATAAACTCGCAAGCACATCACACACGGCACGACAGCGCAGCATGCGTTTTGGCTGGAGCGCGCGGTTCGTAGGATGAAACCTGATCGCCACGCGTCCATCTCTCCTTCTCTCTCCTTTTCGTGGTGCCCAACCAGCCCAAGTTGACTCGCATCCATGTATTACCAGTAGTTCTCATCTCGTACGCAGGTCCTTTGGCGCTTGACTAGCTCTACTCAATAATAGAATCAGCGTTCCCGTCAGCCCATAAGCCGGCGTGTTACAGGTCTGAGGCACGTCTGCAGGTACCAGAAATGCGGTGGATTGTTCTTAGTTCAAGTCCCCCACAGAGGTCGTCTTGTTATTATTACGAGAAAAAAGGTAAAAAGGAATTTTTATTAGAGTAACTTAAAAAGAAGACTACCAAGATGGAAGAGATGATTTGTGTTTCGCAATGTGGTGGGCTTGCCCTGCGCGCCTTGAGTTGTCCTGTGCGCCCCATTCCTCATAACTCATTTGTTTTAGCTGCGAGGCGAAGAAGGGAGGGAGGTGAGGAAAAAAAGTACCATGATGATTATTTACTTTTTACTTCCTTCCTCTTTCATCACACACGCGCGCGCGAAAGACTTGCGACTCTTTTCTTTTCTTCCCAGTCCATCTGTAGTTACTCTTGTCCCACACTCGAGCGACGTACAGGGACAGAACAACCTTTTTTTTGCGCGGCAAGAGCGGACTTGGACGGAGAGAAAGGGCTCATTTTTTTGTGCCATTATTTTTGTCTCTACTTTTTCTACCTAGGTAATCGTCTTGTCTACACGCGACGCCACTGGAACAGCGCGCCGCGACTCTGAACGGAACCTGCCGACAACTGAGAGCAACCGGACCAGACAAAAGAGACGATTGAAACCACGGAATTCTTTCAAACATACTTTTCATCTTCATCTTGTCCAAACGACAATTGGAGATTGTCACAACTGCTTTAGGACCGGAGCCGCGCAATGGTTCCTCACTAGAGTCACCAGGGACTCGCACATGCTCTCTCCACCCTCCTCCACATTGTCCCCTTTGACCCCTACAGTAGGACCCCGGCCATCTGCAGCCAGCAAGGAGAAAGCACAGGAAAAAAAGAAACTAATATCCGTGGTACTGCAGCCACAGGCTAGCAGGAAGGGGAAAAAAAGGGAAAAAAGAAAAGGTGAGGTGAGCCATGGCATCAGACCACCACCAGCAGCGTCACGGTGACAGCCGTGGTTCGTCGGCCGGGATGCCTCAGACGCCGCAACAGCGCGATTCTCACGACTTGTCTCTATCGCCGCGCGACGTTACCCGCGACTCTCTTGTCGCCAACATGCTAATGTCGCTGGACCAATTCTCCCTCGAACAGCAAAATCAGCACCAATTTAACCACCGCAGCCAATGGGACCCCTCGTCCGGCAATCACAGCCCCGGACCCCAGCACCGCTACCACCAGTTTGATGGGGCGCCGCCCTGGCTGCCCTCGACGGCACATACCAAAGCCTCTGCTGCTGCAGCCTCCCGCGTCCACGAGAACAATTTTCACCGTTATCGCGGCCACGCCGATTCGTACAGCTCCGACCTTGACACGGCCGATACCGTCTCCAAGCTGTCTAGCTCGCCCGGCTCGCGCGAATACTACACCAGCGCTGCTACTACTGCCCCTGCTGTCGCCGCCACCACCAACGACCGCACTCCCAACTCGGCTTCGTCCTCGCCACCTCAGCGTGAAGAGCCCGGCATCGCCAACAAAAATCTTCATGCTGCCCTCTCGAGTACATCCGACCGTCAGCAACACGGCGAGCATCGCCCACCCACCACACCGCCCAGTCGTGGCGCAAGCCTGACCAACGCCGTCTGCCGCGACCGTCCATCGCGCGCCCACCGCCCCCCCAAGCATCAGCAGGACAGCTATCACCACTTCCTCACCCAGACAGCCTCATCTTCGGCTCTGACGTCGTCCCGTCGCGACTCAGATCGTCTCAGACGCAGCAAGAGCGTCGGCGGCTCCAGTACCCGCAAGCCTGCTGCACCGGCAGCAGCAGCGGCAGCAGCAGCTGGTGCCAGGACGACAACTTCTGGCTCTCTAGCCAAATGGTACCCGCCCATGCCCTCATCCTTGGCCATTGACTACGACCTCGACTACCTCAATCACGATTACGCCGCAGCGCCCACGCCAACTGTCCCATCCGGCCCCCGTCGCATCCCTGCTGCGTCTCTTCGTGGCTCCGCCTCCGACCTCGCGCTGCCGCTGCGGTCGCCCGTCACGCCTACTGCCGTTGAGCGCAGACGCAGCTCCTCTCGTTCTCTCTCCCTTAGGAGCGCTTCCGGCAAGAATAGGCACGCCATCAACCAGCATCCACCACCCCCTATGCCTAGCGCCGGGGAATTTGAGTCGGCCCCCGCGCCCAGCGTCGGTTATCGTAAGGCAAAGGAAGAGCAACATCGGGCCAAGTCTTCGCATGCAGCATGCTCGCACCACCAGCACTCAGATCTGTCTCAGCAACCACCAAGAGAGAAACCTGGCTTCTTTCGCCGGGTCTTTGGCGGTGGAGGCTCCAGGAATGTGCTGGCATCATCGACCGAGCCTCTTCAACAGCCCAACTCGCCGCACCCTCCATCCTCGGACTCGCGAAACGAACGACCTCCGATCGGTAAACTGACGAAAGACCAATCGAAATCGGCCTCGACACCGCCGTCCCGAGATACCTCTTCATCACATTCGCAGCAGCTCCCACCTGTACCGCCTCTGCAGAAAAAGACCTCATCATTTTTCCGCCGACGTAAGAAGTCGGTCGTGAACGAGGCACCGCCTCTGCCGTCCTACGTCCCGCCCGTGCCCAATGTGCCATTGGCAAGCTTGACCAACGAGACGAGCCTGAGAACCGACGACCCAAGCCCCGTCAGTAGCCTGCGCCAAGCATTGGACCCCTATCTTCGGAACAGCGCTGGATCAGGCAAGACTACTGCTATCTCCAAGGCGACTGCGCTGGCCGACATTACCAACATTGTCACGGACAGCGGCAACGATGAAGAACCTAGACAAGAATTTCAACGCGAGTTCTCGCCCGATTACGAGCCGAGTCCGAACGCCAAAATTCGCAGCGTAAACAACGACGATGAAAATATTCGCGATTCTCCGTGCAGGAGTACAGCCTCTTCAACAACCAATAAATTAAAGACGACCGCAAGTCAGACATTTCTCGATTTGGATAATAACAGCGACGACGAACACACGGGTAAATACGGGGACGGACGTTCCAGGTCGGACCTCTCCGCCTCTGCTCACTCTGAATCAACGGACGTTTCGCAAAAGGACACGAGCAACGATGATACCATCCGGGCCAGTAAAACGGCGCCCCGCGTCATGGACCAGTCGAGCCCGGGTACCAGCCGCAGCCGATCAAACTTGAGAATTCCCAACGATGGCCACCGCTCTGCGAGCGCGGGCACAATGTCGACTGAAACAGATTATAAATCTGCCACCAGCGTAACACCGAGCGTGCGCGTGGAAGACATAGACGAAAGTGACTCCTCCAAGGGAGCGAGCGCAATCAAAGCCATGCAAAGCAAGGCCTTTGACGAGCCGCTGTTTGTTGTGGGCGAGCCGACCGAGGACGACAAGCTCAAGGCCAAAAAGATTTACGACGGACTGGAGGTTTTCATCCCAAAGGACAAGGCAGCTGCGTGGATGGGCGAGGAAGGTCCGATACGAAAGCGCACACTGCAAGCGTACATTGAGCTATACAGCTTTACCGACCAGAGTATTCTGTCCGCCTTGCGCAGCGTGTGCGGTCGCCTGATTCTGCGCGCCGAAACCCAACAAGTTGATCGAATCTTGGTTGCCTTTTCCAAGAGATGGTGCGATTGCAACCCGAACCACGGCTTCAAAGCCACCGATGTCGTTCACACAATCTGTTACTCAATCATGCTTCTCAATACAGATCTTCACGTGGCTGACATTGAGTCAAAGATGACCCGCAGCCAATTCGTCAAGAATACTCTTTCCACAATCCGACAAGCTCTTCATGAATCGAACCCCGACGCCTTCCAACGCCCTAGCATTCTGCCAGACAGAAGCGCTATGCTGGCTGCCGAATCGCAAGCGGTCGAGCAAGACCGTTCGACCTTTCGCCATTCGTTCCGCCCTTGCCCGAGAACAGATACACAGTTTGGCGACAGCGGCGAAGACAGCGGCCCTCTAGTTAGGACTGCATTCACCGGCTCGTTGCGCGCTTGGGAAGAGCAAATCGAGCAAGTCCTGAAGAGTATTTACATCTCTATCCGTGATGACAGACTCCCTCTATTTGGAGCCGAGGACCGCAGCGTTGGCCCGGCCCAGTCGCAAAGCAATCTTTCCGTCATGGGCATGCTCAAACGCACACCCAGTGTTCTAAGCAAGGCGCCCTCCGAAGGCCAAATGTCGTCGCGTGGACGCATCACAGAAGGCAGCCGCACAAGCGCCTCGAGATGGGCTTCGAAGAGCCGTTCTCGCCCTGGATTAGGAAGAAACGGCATGGCATCCAGCAGGACTAGCTTCGACGACGATAACTCCTTGTGGAGCCCTGCTCTGTCATCAGCGACCTGGAGTCGCTACTCTCTTGGACGCACGCAAGCATCCATGTCGCAGGATTCCTTTGCGTCGTCGATGCCTAGAGGCGGTTACCAGCAGTCAATCGGCTTTGCTAATGCTCTTAGCCAGTCCATCATCCGCGACGAGGATTTCAACGGTAGCGAAGCAACCCCATCCATCATTAGCAGCGACTATAATTCTACGCAGCTGCTCGAGGACGAGTCGCTTGAACTGGCTGGCCCACCTTGGATCAAGGAAGGCATGCTGGTGCACAAGCACCATCTCGATGGTGTAGGCAAGCGAGCTAAGGATCGCAACTGGTCTGAGGTGTTTGCTGTCGTACAGAAAGGACAGCTCAGCTTGTTCTCCTTCAATCTTAGCAAGTCTTCCAGACACAAGGCTCGTCTCCGCACAGCGACGGCACCAGTCGGCGGTGGAAATTGGCAGGACAATGCCGTTAATGTCGGCACGTTTAATCTTCGACTCACCCTGGCCTCGGCACTACCGTCTCCCGGATACTCGCGCACGCGCCCCTACGTCTGGGCTCTCAGCCTGCCTACCGGTGCTGTTCATTTATTTCAAGTCGGCACACCTGAAATCATTCGCGAGTTTGTCAACACGGCCAATTACTGGAGCGCAAGACTTAGCACGCACCCTCTGGTCGGCGGTATCAGCAACGTCGAGTACGGCTGGAGCGAAGCTATTGTGAACAACGCCCTGGTTGCTGCGATCAACGAAAAGAGCACTCCTCCCACGACACAGACCGCCGGTGGCGCCGTTCATGCGCGCAAAGGAAGCACGCAGAGTGCCAGCATAAAGTCGATGAGCTTTGAGCACGGCGGCGGCGGTAGCAGCTTCACGCACAACAGCGGCCGCGGCAAGCTCCCTGGTGACCGCGTCCACATTGCCCCGTGGGCGCCGCCGACGCAGAGCGTACGACCCAGCAACCTCTGCGAGAGCGAGCAGCGGGAGGCCTTGGCGGCGTACGTCAAGAGCATTGAGGGCGACTTGCAAGCGCACAATCAGCTCCGCAGCCCCATGTTGCTCGCTTTTACGCCGCGCGGCCAAAATGCGGCCAAGGCCATGACCAACTGGGAGCGCAAGAGCTCGTACCTGCTGCGCGAGATTGTCAAGTTTCGCACCTATGTCGACTGTATGAATCAGGCCGAGACGCGCAAGCGAGAGGTCTACAAGGAGCGTGACCTGGCACGGCGCGCGGCCCGTGGGGACCTCAGCGACCCTGAGGATGATGACGACACTGGCGCGAGCACTGTCGAAGACGACGAAGAGGCTAATGCAACTCTACGACCTGAGTAGTGATGCTCGTTACGCCATGTTCTATATGTCTGTCTATTCTTTCTCTTTCCATCTTGTTTCATTTCTTCACATCGATTCTTGATACCCGGTCCCCCCGTTGTGATGGGGTCTGGCGGTGGATTTTCTCGTTTGGTCCGTTCTCCGTTCTAGACTTCACAAAAGTTCTAGTGTATTCTACTTTGCGCATTGAATGGCGAGGCATTTTCTCTTTTTCCTTTTCTTGAGCGGTGGAATATAGGTAATTAGTAGGGGAGAAAAGGAATACTTATTTTGGGAAATTTGAACCATATTTGGAGGAGTTTTTGTCTTAATTCTAGGAACAGCTTTTTGTTTCATTTTGTATGAATGGCATTTTCAATGATGATGACTTTTGACCCTTTGCTTCTTTGTGGATGTGTTGGTTTGTGGGATTGTAATGTTCTATTGGATGAGCGACGATGGTTCTGCTGCCTCGCCCATCAGCCTTTTTCATGGCGCAAATCGTTACGTGATTAGCGCAGTCCCGTCGCCGACAGCAAAGGCGTCTCAAAAGCTAACCCGTTTTCATTATTAAAAGTTGGATACAGAACTCATCTATCCTCATGTTCGCTCCCCGAGCCCACTCGTAGCAAAGAGGCGGCGCGTAGCCTTTACCAAAAGCACAGCATGCAACCAATACCAGCCATCAATGCCAGATAAGCAGATGGCGCCACCATTGCGCCCAGCCCCTCGTTATCGTCGGGATTATCACTGCCGTCGCCTATGTCTGTGGGCTCAGCATTGTCCGTCATTGTCGCAGACGCACTGGAAGAGGCAGACGACGTACCTGACGGGGCAGGCGGCGGCGCCGTGACACCCGGCTCGCGCCTCTTGCGGCACCCGGCGACGCGCACGTCTGCCCATCCCTTCTTCATCTCGCCGTCGTAGCTGTACTCGACGGGCGGCCCTTGCTCAAACTCGTCGCACCAGCCGGCGTAGTCGTCGACCTGGACCGAGTGGAAATAAGCAGCGGCGGCGGCGGCGACAGAGGGCTGGGCTGACCAGGTGGGCACACCGCCGGCCCAGGCAATCTCTCCGGGGTCGTCCGAGGGCGAGGTGGCCCAAAGGCCGAGCTGGAGGCGCATCGGCGTCTGCGGCCACTTTTCGGCAGGAATCTCGCCGGGCTGCCAGGTGCGCCGCTCGGCGCCGTCAATGGAGAATTTGAGAAGCTTGTCGGTCCACTCGACGGTGTAGGTGTGAAAGTCGTCGTACGAGGACGAGGAGATGGCGTAGGTGGTGTTGTAGGTGTTGAAGAGCGGCTGGCTGTTGTAGTAGTAGTTGGACTGGGCCTGGTTCTGGAACGCGCCGAGCATTTCCTGCTCTCCATGTTAGCGGACGAGGAAACGAAGCGATAATGGAGCCCAAAGGAAAAGTAAAGGACAGCTAACCCAGTCAATCTCATCGCCAGAGTCAGACTTTAAAACGATCGTGGTGACGAGGCCAGCTCCCTTGGCAGCCTTGGCCTTGACAGTGACCTTGCCAAACAAGAGGTACTGGTGGCTGGTCAGAGTCGGTGCCTGGTTCGGCTCCGTCATGCGGACCTCCAAGCCGTTCCCGTCAGCGACAAACTTGAGGCGATTATCGCGGTCCTGCTTTGCCTGATCATCCACGATCCAAAACTTTTCAAAGTCTTGGTTGTAGCTGGCGCCGTCAAAATTAAACGACGTCTTTCCCGCAAAAGCCGGATCGGGAGAGCAGTCTGAAAACAAGTCCCGACTCGTTAGCAACCGGAAAACAAACGTAAAGAGGATTGGGAATGATGAAGCGTACGTGAGTCCTTGGCCAGCGGGTTGCAATTGCTAGGGTCCCGGAGACCGCCATACGAGGGCCAAGCATGGCAGGCGGCGGCAAGACACAACATATAGGCCAGCATATTTGCGAGAAGTTGTTGTCAGTTTTCAGGACAAAACAAGATATCTCCGTAAAGACAGTGAAGCTTTGCCCGGCCTGGATGCCGTGGTTCTGTTTTTCTCTGGGCCTTCTGAAAATATATGCGAAAAGGAAAATGTGACTGAGCAACGAGAACAAGTAGCACGACTCGTTCCATCTGAATCACTTTCAAACACAAAACGACGCACAGCGTTTGCGGTGCCAAGGCTGGTATAGGCCTACGTACAAGACCAGGAACATTTACGAGCTTAGACTTTGAAACTGGGTAAGGCCGGAGTCGCTTACATTTGCACGACTGCGTGTTTGGAAAAGCAACCGGGCGTGGCGCGATTTTCGGTTGTACGAATTCACAATTGTTTGATATGTCGTGTTCATTAACTCGTTGGCAACTGTTGAGAGACCCGTGCACGAAAGAAGCCCAAAAAAAGCCTGCTTTTGCTCTTTTCCACGCCTCTCTTGTGTCCCCCCATCCCACGTGGGAAAAGCATTAGCAGGTGCCGAGCATGTCGCTCAGAGCAACCTTTTCGGCCGTGGTAATGGTCAGCTTGTAGTAGCTCTTGACGGCGACCCAGGACTTGGCGTATGTGCAGTAGAAGCTCGCGAGGGGCGGCTTCCATGCGTCAGGGCTGCGGTCGCCCTTGGAGCGGTTGGCCTTTTCGCTGACAGTGTAGAGCTGAGGGCGCTTGATGTCGTTGGCAAAGTCTTGACGCTGCGCCTTTGTCCAGCTTGACGCACCAGACTGCAGAGAGGGAGGAGGGGACAAATGTTAGCCATGGGATGGGGGTACTCGCACGGTAGGAAGCTGCGTCTCGTTTTCGATGGCGCAGAAAAAAGAAAACAAGTTTGCCGACTTACGATCCAAGCATTCTCGAGGGGCACAAGATGGTCAATGTCAACCAGGCTGCTGTTGGTCCAGGTAGTGTTGTCGTATGGGCTGACCCAAGTACCGGATGTGATTTTGCAGGACGAGTCGGTCTGGACGTCTTGGCCATCGCGTTTCAATACATATTCCCTGCACGACAAGAGCAAAGTAGAAAAAGGACCGTTAGCCTGTTGTGACGACAAAGGAGACACGGCATGTCATATGGTTGCATTGCCATACCGAGCGGTGCAGCTGCCCTCGACCTTGATCCAGTGGGGAAACTCGGCGCGCGAGTAGTCGGCCCCGGAGCTGGGAAGGGCAACCTGGAGGCTGTCGAGGTCACTTTCGGCGGTGCTAGTGCTAGGAATGCCGGGCTGCGTTGCAAATTCGGTGTCAGATGTTGGCTCAGGAAAGCGGGTAAAGGGTTGGGGATTGTGAGGGGGGTTCGTCTTACAGGTTCGGGGACAGGAGCCGCGAGGGCAACGGTGGCCGCGGCGAAAAGGCTCGAGATGCGCATCGTGAAGAGGAAAACTGTCTGGCGCGCGAAAAGGAAGAGAGGAAGTAAAGGTTGGCGGACAGTCTCCAGATTACGATCTGGCAAGGGACGACGAGCCGGCAGAGGCGCTCGCTGCTTATTATAATCCTGCCGGCATGCCGGAAGCGCTAACTAACCCCGCGGGCACGAGCTGCATTATCTTGATGATAGCCAATCTCTCGCGGCGCGTCGCGGCCCTTTTGCACCAGTCTTACTCTGGCAAGGGGAGGGGGGAGGGGGGTTAGTCAGATTCGACATTTCTGCCGATGCTAGCTGCTTCTCGGGCACAGAGCACACTCGAAAACAGGGCCGTTTCCCGAAAGCTAGACCGACGGTTCTCGACACGTTTTCGCACAATTGGACCTCACACGAGCGTTTGTGTCCCCCCGCTTGCCCTAAACTCTGAAATTCAGCAGCTGCTCGTCCATCAGCAGGCAGCGTTCTTTTTTCCCCCGGAAATGGTAGGAGGCACTACCAATGAGTTTCGAGTTGATTGAGATGCATGCTTGCCCACAGGCGACAACATTCCCGGGGGCTCCTTCCTCGGGTACAAAGTTTGAGAGACATGGGCAAACAAGCTGACGTTTATTAGCGAGTGCCTCGGCGGAAATGATTGGCCGGACGTCAATCGCCAACGCTCTCTCTCCGCTGGCCTTCCTCAACGGGCATGTCAAATGTCCATCTGCTGCAGCTTTACTGCAACTCCGTCCGTCAGAAGCCAACCCCCCTTGCCGAAAGCAGGAAGTGGAGAGCCAGCTCGAGGATGATGACATTGGATTCGTTTTTGCTCATCTGCAACGGGTCCCCAACCACACAAAAGGGACCTCTCGTCTGGTATTAGACTAGTATCCGTTGGGGAATCTCGTCTAGTCCCAGATTCGCCTCGAAAAGTGGCCGGCGGGGTGAGACCAAACGTTGGGCGATGGAAGTTTGTGCTCCGCAGCATTGGCTGGTAAGCATGGCGTTATGGTCTTGTACAATCAAGGGTGTTTCACGGAATAGCCCAAAGTGTGTCGGCATTTTATCTCAATGGATTACGAAATATTCGAGTGCACCAAGAGACGCACAAAAAAGCGGGAGTTGCTGCGCGTTATAAATTGTAAAACTAATCTTTGGAGCAACTCGTCATCAACGACAGCTGCACAATTGACTCAATTCCTGCCGAGCAACTCCCTCAAGGGCAACAACAGATACTCATATATAGGAACGAAACAACGTATGTCTTTGGCATTATCAAGTCTTCTTCGGTCGCCCTCCGATTTTCTTGACGTCAATGTCCCTCCACAGCGCAGTAAGTCCGAGCGTTGCGACGAGGATTCCGATTGAAGTCAACAATATCGTGCGCTGGGTGTCTCCGTAAGCGTGAGCGATGGCCTTGAAGGTCTCGCTATCTGCGGGGTATGAGCTCTGGACGCCGATGCTGCCGTAAATGCGCTCCAGATTCGGCATTTCTGCCAAGGGCAGATACCTGGCAAGTCTGTTTTTGAACATCCCCGTCCAGATCGCCCCAGCCAGCGCATAGCCAACACCCTTTCCGATTTGAGCAAATGTGCTCTCCACTGCGAGTAGCGCCGGAATGTGTTCATGATCTGACTCTACCATGAGGGTGATTTGCTCAATGGGATGTAAAATGCCGCCGCCGAAAGCGTTGAGAAACTGGCTCAGGACGACAAGACCAATGTGAGTGTCGGTGGTCCGGAACTTGATCATGAGGCCGATCCCCAACATAACAAGCGGCACGCCACCGCACAAAGCAAAGTATTTGATGCGGCCAAATCGACGAAGTACCAAACCAATGACCAAGTTTGCAATCGTGCTTCCGATGTAGTAAATATTCGTGATGTAGGTTGCGTTTGTGATGGACTGTCGGAAGACAACAATGAGGAGGGAGTAAAAGTAGGCATTGGAAAGCTGCTGTGCAGTCTGCAGGGTGAGCACCATCAGGTTGGTGGCGACAACAGTCCTGTTTGTGAGGATGGACCATGGAATGAACATGGAAGGAGCCAGATACCGCTCATATAGACCGAATGCAGGCAGTAGTATAGTGCCAAAGACAAGGAAGCAGATGATCAGAGGAGATTTCCACTCGTTGGCTTGATAGGAATAGATGGATACCGCGAGGAGGAGAAACGTCAGGCTCGTCGAAATGACGAGAATACCAAATAAGTCAAAAAGCTTGACATAGTACATGAGTAGTTGTAAGAAATTTCGTTGCTTTGGATCCTCAGAGCCAATATCTGTGGCCTTGGATTTCTTGGCCTTCTTTTGCGCGCTGTAGAAAACCGCGAGGACAGGAAGGGACACGGCCAGGTACACGGGGGCCCATAAACCAAAACCCCATCGAAAGCCAATTGTTCTCAGAACCCTGTCAGTCATGGGGCCATACGCCCATAGGGTTGCGAGGACAGGCGAACCCGTGAAGCCGATGAAGAAGGCGCGGTTGTGAATGGCGGTGGTGTCAGTGATGAAGATGACAACGCAGAACCGAATTCCGTAAAAGGCCACTGTATAAAAGACTTGAGCGGCGCAGTAGGCTTCTACGGTCCGGCATGACGCCAAGAGGATGATGCCGAGGAGCATCGACGCCACCATGAGGGCCAGCACTTGCATTCGCCCCCATAGCTCAATGAGCTTGGCAACGGGGAGGTTGATGACGGCGCTGACGATGCTCGACACCACGGACGTGGTAGCAGTCAAGGAGTGGCGAGCGAACTCGCTAGTGACGTAGGGATTCAAAACCCTAAAGATGCCCGATGTGAGCTCTTGCACAAAGAGCAAGATAAAGATTCTGTTTTTAATGACACGGCACACATTAGCGGGTAGTGCCACTGGCGGCGAAAGTCAGCTGCCCGAGGCAAAGTTGGATGTAGACAAACTCACGCAAGATATGCTACTATAAGCTGTTGCCTGGAAAGACCGTATTCGATAGGATTTGGTTGCTCTTGCTCCGGCTCGAAGTCAGCAACTGTGGCGGTGGGTTGCTTCTCCTTGCTGCTAGTAGACTCCGTCTCGGCATTGACTGGCGTTGACGTAGCAGCCTCTGCTGGTGCGCGGGGTAAGACATCCATGATCAAGGACTTGCGGGGAGAAAATTGGCCATCAAAGTTCAACGCCCATCACGACATATTTATATCACAGGATTGAACTACATGTAAAAGTGTTCATCGTTGGATGACTCACAGCCGCCAAGTCAAGTATAGACGGCCAATTGGTTCTGTCGTGAAAAGTATGCTTGGCAGCTGTGTTTTTGAACTTGGTGGGTGAACGTCTGATATTCGAGCTTGGCTTCCGAGTTGTGTGATGCTCTTCTACTGCATTATTGACTTGACCTGGTATGAATTTTGATCTGATAAAGCTAAGCTTGCAACCCGGACAGGAAAGTTTCCCGACATGGCTAATGAAATAGTTTGCCAAGCGTGCATTCGACCATTTCGGTGGACCAACGCCTGATATTTGAGCCAAGGCTTCCAAGTCGTTTGACTGACTTGATCAGCTTTATTGGACTTGATCTGATAAAACATTTGATCTGATAATAAAGCCAGGCTTGCGAATGGACCGGGGGGTTTGCCGACACGGCCAATGAAGCAGCTTGCCAAGCGGAATTCACGTGCAAAAACCCACAAATCGAGCACGACGCCCTGCAGCCACAGTTCGGCCACGAATTACCAGAACTGGCGTTTTGTCAACCTAAGTCAGCATATTCCAGCCGTTGAAAAAACAGAAGAAAAAAAAGGCGAAATAATGATGCGTTTCCGAGGTACTTGCTGGTTGTCCACCACCTACAGAATCTGGTCACTGACCAGTGACACTTGCTCAGTCCGCAACTCGGAATTAGGGCCCCGCAAGTGGGCCATCTCCCGATGTCGCTCAAGGTATATGCCGTTGATCCCCGCTCAGGTCTTGGCTCTCGAAGCTTGATACGAAGCAAGGAAAAAAAGCCATCATCCACAAACAGATTGAGGCTCTGCCGGTCATGAGACGCGCCCAACAGACAGACAACATCCGAATAGACATGCCACGGCAGACACGGGCGCGGGGAACAACGCGCAGCAAGACTGGCTGCATCACTTGGTAGGCAGAACCACTGGTTGCAGCTCGCACCAAATGAATCCTTCCTCTCAGGGCTAACATCCCACAGCAAGTTTGTGCTTTCTCTTTCCAAGTAGATCAAGTACCAATGGAATGATATACTGACGTGTGTGTCTTGACAGAATCCGTCATGTCAAGTGTGACGAGACAAAGCCAATCTGCCAACGCTGCAGCACCAAAGGCTACAGGTGCGATGGATATACGCAATTTATACAATTCACGTCGGACAGTCTGGACAAGGACGCTCGGAAAAGGCACTTGACCCCACAGTGTTACCAGCACACAGCCATGCGGCCAGGCGGGACATCACAGAGACGTCTGCTTCCTCGTGCCTGCATCCCGCCTGCCATAGGTTCATCTAATGGTGCCGAAAACGCCCTCTTACACCATGTCCGGACATGTGTCGTTGAGGACATAGCCGCGTCCCGGCCGTCAGACTTTTGGTACGGCTACGCACTCCCACTTTCGCACTCCACGGCGGCCATCAACCATGCTTTATGCGCGCTAGGTGCAGCACATCGATACTTTGTGAGCGATCCTTGCAATTCTGGTCATGCGCAGCCCACGACGGTGTTTTGCACCGAATCCATGCAGCGCTACAACGATGCCATCGCAGCTTTGAATCCGCTTCTGGCCTCTGAAAACACCGCGCATTTTGACGTTGTCCTCATCTGCTGCGTCATCTTTATTACCATTGAAAATCTGAATGGGCGCAGTGCCGAAGCCGCGCGTCATCTGCGCGCTGGCTGCAACATTGCCAAGCGCTTCCGCTCGAGACAGACGAGCGCCACGGCGGTGCTCATTGGCCGCGACAGTATTGACAATCTTTTATTCACTCTCGAAGACATGTTCTATTGTTTCGGGCAGTACCTGGCCAT
This sequence comes from Beauveria varroae, assembly GCA_030780425.1. NCBI lineage: Eukaryota > Fungi > Ascomycota > Sordariomycetes > Hypocreales > Cordycipitaceae > Beauveria > Beauveria varroae. Next base: position 30,480 of record JAPFUP010000806.1, read on the forward strand.
GTACATTGGCGTTGACGCCTTTGCCGATCTCGACTTCAATGTACCAATAATCAGCATGGGCGATCCCAACGTGCCTTTTACGAGCCTCAAGGAGGCGGAGATGAAGTTTCGAAATATCGACCAAACATTTAATACAAGGATGTGGCAAGCAAAAGCCTACTCGCCGCAACCCGTCAATCTAGAAGAAATCTTTGTCGACACAATGGGGAGCATCGAAAGCCGGGCACCTGCAATGAATGTCGATATGAGAACTGCGGCAAAGATAGCTGCGCGATCAGACCTTGCTGTCTGGCGTCAGCGATTCCAGCCACTTGCGCGGCAAAAACAAAATGTCCGCCAGATTGCAGCTCTGGACTTGGACTATGCAGTCTGGCATATCATAGCCAAAGCCATCAATCACAGCGAAGACTTTCCCAGTGCAGAATGCGAAAAGATTTTGAGCATAGCCGAGGACATAATATCAATGGACGCAGCGAGAGGCCATCCGCGATTCACCTTTGACGGGAGTATGATCTGGGCGCTGTTTTACATTTGCTTTGGTACCAAAGACGTCGCCATACATGCGCGGTGCCTCGAGCTCTTGCGTCGCGCGAACCGAAGAGAGGGCGTCTGGGACAGCTGCGATGTTGCCGCCACTTGCGAGACTGCAATCAAGGCGCTGAACAGCAACACGCTGACTTGGAGGGATATACCCCATGGCATTTTGACATTGGCAGAGATGCTGCATGTTGACCTTCAGGGCTTTTCATTGCAAAGCATGAGAGACATTGAAGCCGAGGCAGCCCAGAGGACATGTTGAGTTGGCGTGTGCAATGTACCAATACGTGTTGTCTGTAGAATTGTATTAGCACTGGTTTCTCAAGTGAATTTTGCCCCTTGGCTAGCTTTCTCTTAATTGTTTCATGCGTCGTCAGAACCCAAATATCACTGCAAGGCGGTGCAGTGAAACCCGTCGTAAACTTTTTTTTGCTCACAAAGGTAGATGTAAATAGATTCTGGTGTTTTTCTGGGCGATTACCAGCTACTTGAACTTTCCGTACCCAGGGTCTGCATTTGACCCGGACCCTGATGCGGCTCAGTTGACGGGTCCCAAATTCTCAAGTTGGCATCATCACGTCAGCGGGACCTCGGAAAAGAGCGGAATAGCACAACCTTGATAAGACGCCGCTCCAGAAATCAGTTTTGCGCTAACAAGAGATGGATATCGTGCCCTGCAGCCGATAGGTAACTAGTTACCCGGTTCAAGACGAATGTAGGGCTCTACCCATACCTGGTAAAGATTGTCTGCGCGGAGCTATTCGTTACCAGATTGGCAAGAATAACGAGCAACTAAGCTCAAGTCGTTGCGGGGGCACCAATTGGCGTGAAAGTGGCGTGGGGACTTGTTTGAATCAATCTAATGACATATGCGTTGAGATGAGACCCTCAGACGAGCAAGTTTCGCGACGGGACCAATCAGACAGCCCCGACTTCAATCGCAACTGCGAGACTGTGAGATGTCAACAATTGAAGCTTATTTTCGGCATGACACCTAGTAAATTTAATCTGAAGAAATTTTCTTTCCTGCCTGTAATAAATATCATTCAAAGCCGTTCCCCGATTTCCAGTATATTTCGTTGCGTCTTCTACAGTGCGCCACGACCAATCTGCAACAACCGTCTTTTCCAGAATGCGAGAGCCAGAGTCTGCGAGTAGGGTCCTTGATCATGAGCTCTTACTCATAGACGCAGAGAAGCTCGGCAGACAGAGACCGGCCGTGTTCACGACTTTTTGGCACGAGTTGGGCTTTGTCGTTTCGCTTCTTGGTTCCATGGCCATGTCTGTAAGTCATTGTCCTCGAGCTCCATGCAACACATCGAGAGGCCGAACCTCTAATCTCCAATCTCACGCAAAAAATAGGAATTCTTCATTTCGGGATTCCACATTGTCCTGCCTCTGCTCGCCGTCGAACTCGACATACTCCCCGCGTCTCAAACATGGCCGTCCAGCGTCTTCACTCTCGCCTCCGCAACATGCCTCTTACCGCTCGGCCGACTCAGCGACATGTACGGCGCCTTCATCATCTTCAACAGCGGTCTCGTCTGGGTCACCATCTGGTGTCTCGCCGCGGGCTTTAGCCAAAACTTTGTCACGCTCGTCGTGTGTCGCGCCATGACGGGCATCGGGGCGGCCGCCTTTCTGCCGGCCGGCATCACGCTCATCGGCAAGACGTACCGGCCGGGGCCGCGCAAAAACTTTGTGTTTGCGATTTATGGCGCCTTTGCGCCGCTTGGGTTCTTTATTGGCATACTGATTGGAGGCGTCACTGGCCAAGTCTTGTCCTGGAGGTGGTACTTTTGGATTGGGGCGATGATGCTTGGTGCTATTTGCCTCGCCGGCGTCTTTTGTGTTCCGCGTGACCTGCGTGCGCGGGCTCCCGATGGACTTTCAATGGACTGGCTAGGGGTAATTACCATTGTACCAGGTCTTATTCTACTCGTATTTTCCGTCACTGAGAGCTCAGAGGCGCCGGATGGCTGGGCGAGTCCTCAAATCATTGCAACCATTGTCGCGGGCGTATGCTTCTTGGCAGTGTCTGTATATGTCGAGGGCTGGGTCGCCAAGAACCCATTGGTCCCGTCTGACCTCTTCTCGCCGCCGGGTATGAAACTCCTTGTCGTCGGTCTCTTCTTTGCATACGGTACTTTTGGGATATTCCTCTTCTACAGCAGCTTCTATCTTGAGCTGGTTTTGGAAAAGAGTCCCTTGCAAACAGCAGTCTGGTACATTCCCATGATTGTATGCGGCCTCGTTCTTGGAGCTGTCGGCGGGTTGACTCTCCACCTTCTCCCTGGTCGTATTCTGTTGATACTATCGGGTATTGGCTTCTTGATATGCTGCCTTCTTTTCGGCCTCATGCCAGAAAATCCAAATTATTGGGCTTGGGTGATGCCAGCGATGCTTGCGTCATCTGTCGGCATTGACATCACATTCACCGTCAGCAACATCTTCATCACAACCAATCTACCTGCGCGGCGGCAAGGGCTGGCAGGGGCGCTGATCAACAGCACCCTGTTCTTGGGCATCAGCGTCTTTCTGGGCCTCGGCAATGTGGCTGTCGCGCACACCTCGCATCTGCCTTTGAAGGAGAATTATCAAGTCGCTTTTCTGCTTGCTGTGGGTCTGGCGGGAGTGGCGCTAGCAATGTTTGCGTTTGTTGATCTGGGGTCAGCCAAGAGTGATCTGACGCTCGACGAGCGGGAACAGATGGAAGCAGAGACTCGTCAGGGTGAGTGGGCTAGCCATTAAGAGCGCAGAATATGCCAAGCCACACAAGATACTTCTTCCTTGAAATTCCATTTTAATCTTACAGATATGCTGATGTTCGTTTCGGACTTCATGGGCTGTTGATGGCCCACGGAGCAGCTATCGGCTTCATACATGAGATGGGTAGATGACACTGACGAGACTCTAGCGCCGACAACGGAGGCATTTCCCCTCGGCTGCGACTTCCATGATTCTTCTTTCCTCTCATCTAGCAGATGATTCTGCATCTTTCATTACCGAGTCATGGCTAGCACTTCTTTCCATGATTCAGTGCTCAAACAACGGCAATTGTCTTCAGACCAAGTTCGCCCTACCTCTTGAATCCATTCTTATTTTGCCGTCATCATCTTCTCGCAATGCTCGATGTGCTATCTTTCCCGAAATGCGTAACTAGTTCTCGGACACCGCCTCTCGAGCAGGGAGGCGGTTGCTCGGTCTGCTTGACCGCCAACACGCTGCAAACACCGCCTCCAGGCGCTCATGGCAAACGCTAGGCGCAGCGCATACGATGGGGGTCTATGGATGTATTTCAAAAAGCCCTCTTTTGCTCTTACCAACTGCAACCTCTTCGACTTTGCATCATAGGATCTTCGCCATGGCGCGCTACACGATTTTGGACGTGCCACCCGAATTGCGTGTAATGATTTGCCAATACCTTGAATTCAGAGATCTTTTCAGTCTGATCAGATCTCATCGAAACATTCACGAATATGCACTCGACGCTTTATTTCGTCAAGACGCCTTGACGCGCAACTCTTCCGCCATCTTGTGGGCGGCCAGCGCCAGCGGCGTCTCCGTCGAATATGCGAATATGGCTATACAGATTTTCAAACGCAGTATCGATAATGGGGGAAAGGTTGACGCTCGACACTACAAGAAAGACGCGGTTGCTACTGCGCTTCACGTCGCGGTGGCTCATGGCCATAAGCACTTCGTCGAGGCATTGATCTACCACGGTGCGAGTATCGAAAGCTTTAGTCTTCGACTCTGGGAATTTCTGAGCGTCGGAAAATTCAATAAGAAATTGGACTCTGGTACGAGACTCAGAGTCTTTGCCAGGAAGGCCAGAATACAAGACCATTGCTGGTTCCCGTTGTTACCTGCCATGTTTCGACACGAATTTCAAGTCGCTGAGTTGATGATTGGCCACCAAAAAGATTGCTACCTCGCCATCGAATCCGAGTATCTCTACGTGCCTCCATTACGAAGGAATCCGAAGATCCGTGCTGCATACACAATCCAGCATCTACTGGTGGAGGAAAACGTATTTCCCAACCTTCATGCGACTCTCTTTTGCCGTTTCCGCGCCCATGCAGGTTTCCCAGGACCGGTTTCGCGCATGTCTCCTCTTATGAAGGCAATCAAAAAGGGAAATCAGGCGGCCACCAGAACTCTCATCTCGCTCCCTCAAGATCTCAATGTTGTTTCGAAACTTGGATGGCCCGCGCTTTCCTACGCAGTCGAAGGGGCTGCGACGCAGTTCATGCCCAAAGCGAGAGACTGGAGCATGTCAGTGGCCAAACTACTCCTCGAGAAGGGTGCGAATGCGAACATAGGCAGCCCTTCTTCTCCTCTCCAATTGGCCGTCACTTCACTAGTGAAAGACAAGATTGAGGTTGACCCTGGACACCAAAAGCGGATGAGGCAGGTTATTGAAGTTCTGCTAGACTACGGCGCAGATGTGAATGTTACCACGGCAGCCGGGTGCAACCTCAGCCACTATATGTTTCTTGAGATGGAAGCTGATAGTAAACGCCATTCGTTCCGCAAACTCTTTGCGCAGTTTCTGGGGTATAGAATGCGCGTCAATGACTTATTTCCAGACGGGACGTCCTTTCTCGGAAAATCTCTTGCTTCCCCATTTTTAGGCGAGAAAATTACGGTTGGACTGCTGGATCATGATGCTCGGCCTACACCACAGGAATCCGATGACATTTTGCATGGTTGGCTGGTAAAAGACAAGAATCTGTCCAAGAAATTGGAGAGTCACCTACATTTGCTCTCGCCCTTGTTCTCGCAGCCTGCAGTTGACCGGGCTTTTCTCCAGATTATCACAAGGCATGATGTGAAAAGATTCGACACATTGCTTAATTTGAGAAAGCCAAGCAACCCGAGTTTCATGCTCGACATAGCTCTTAGGAAACGCTTTGCGCGTCGCGAGGATCTTTATGTGCTCCCCTTTGACCCAAACTGGATGAACAGCAACGGTCAAGGGTACTCACACATTGTGATTGAAGAGCTAGGAGTTGGGACGTACAATGAACGCGAGGCAATTGCAGAAATGAGTCGTCTTATCGCCAAGGGAGTGAAGCTTGGTCAGCGGGATCATGAGGGGATGACGGTTGTGCAACGACTGAGACAGGTCCAGAGGTTGTCGAAAAACGAAGACCCCTTTGGGAAATTGGAGAGACTGCTGACTCGTTCTCGACTGAAAGAACTAGGCAATGAATTTTAGTTGAGAGAGTTGTGGGATGAGGAATTCTGATTCTACTGCATATCCGCCATGCCAAGGAAATGTAGAGTTCAAAGACGACGCTACATGCTGCTTCAAGAAAATCTAGCTTTGCTTCAGTAATTCATCACGGGAGAGAATATTAAATCTAGTCACGAAGTGTCAGTTGAATATATTTATACTTTGGAGTTCACCTTTGCATAGCTGGGAGGCGTCATGCCATCTGCCCCCAAGCTGATGACTTTACGTGTTAAACTCGTCAATGACACTTTTCGGCTCTGTAAAAGTCCCCAGCGGCTGATACTTTAAGTGATGAAAACCGAACCCAGGCGGTCCGCCAAGCTCGATTCCTCGCTCGTTCTTGGTCCATTTGTCGTTTGCTGCGAGCCCCAGGACAATTACCAGCAGGCCGTACCTGTACTCTGGTGTGCCAACCGCCTCGCCGTTTTGCGCGTCAATAACGGTGATGAGATCTGGCACAATTCCGAGCACATCTTGCTGACGCTCTTCCACAATGCCCTCGTGCAGCTTCAAAACGGCAATGTTCTCATTCTTGAAGGGGATCTTGATGCGTCCGCGAAAGGCGGCACCGGGGCCGCCGTCGCCGCCTGGCTGTCCGGAGGACGTGTCGTCTGCCCTGACGTCGGCACCTTCGATGATACATTCGCCATAGGCGTAACCGCCGCGCAGCATCCGCTCGACGCCGACAATCTTGCCCTTGAAGAGGACGCGTCCGGCGCTCGGGCCGCCGCACTCGTCAATGATGGCCTCGGCGACACTGTCGACGCGGTTCTGCTGTCGCGCTCGCACGACACTCCGTCCAATCCGCCAGGCTTGCGAGATTGTGTTCTCGACGATCCAGCGCTTCGTCTCTGCGCCAGTTACGGGCGCGTCCGCGGTGGCTGTGTGCGAGCCCATTTGGCTGAGCGCTGCGCGCATGACCTTTTCCACCATGTAATCAGACGTGGTCCTCGTCATGACCACCACGTTGCCGTTGCCGTCGGCCATGGCTGTCGGCGACCAAATCGGAGATCGTTCGTTGAAGACGACGGGGGTGGTCTGCCACTGCGTGGGATATGCGCGTCCCATCCAGTCGCCGTCGACGGCAGGGAGGTTCATGTTGGTCGTGGAACCCAGAACCATGCTCTGCAAGCCGTTGTTGCCTCCGATTTCGACCGAGACTACATGTGTGATGCTCTTGCTACATACCTTGGCAAGCTCTTGCTGGGCTTCCAGCAATTCGTTGCCGGCTAGCTTCTCGATACCAACCGTGGGGCTTCCCACGCCGCCGCCACCCCCGACGCTGTCATCGTCTTTCAAATCATTGGGGCTTATCACTCTGATAGTGGCCCCTCGTCGGAGGTCTTCACGCAACCGGATCATGCTAGAGTAGGGAGAACCACCACCGCCGGTGCCCAAAATGTAGCAGCCAATGGAGATCCAATCCACGTCCGTTTCGGAAATGTACCAAACACGATCTCGTACATTGGGCTTATAAGTTGCGAGGTTGACTTCTGCAACTGCTGCAGGATTTTTCTCGACATTTGTGCTACGCTCTCTGTCCAAGAACGCTCCGCTGTCAGAGTCATTATCGAGTTCTTCTTCAAGGCTGGATGTGACCTCTTTGGAAAAGTCAAAGTCGCCCGCGGCCCTAACGATGAAGCGTGTCTTTTGGTTGATATACTGCGGTATTATTAGAATATCGGCATTTATGAGCGTCACGAAAAAAAACCACCTGCAACGGCAAAGACTCCATTTCAACAACTTCGGTGGTCTCGGGGGACGCACCCGCGGCGACTGTTTTCCTGATGGCGTCCTGGCCGATTTCTTCTAGCCACACCGTTGACGACTTCGATTCCGTTGACTTTACTACATCTATGACAGCGCTCACGCGGGCCATTGCTGCGCCGATAGCATTGGCTACTTGTGCCCACCGCGGCTTGGTGACTTTGCTGGCGCCATTCAGAGAGTCGGGCGCGATGATGGAGCCTCCACCGACTAGAAAGACTGGAATATCCTCTGGAGAGGTTTTCATCTTGTCAATGACACGCTCCAACTTATCTTTGATTATGCTTTGTATTGTCTCGAGCTCAGGCGATGAGACTAGGTTTGCAACCAGGTCGCGATTTCCAAGTTGTAGCTCTTGATCCGAAAGCACGGTGTAATCGGTCGCGGTCAGAGTATTGCCACCGAAGACAACCGAATCCCTTGCCAAATTGTATCCGACGCTGTCTGGTCCGACGGTAACTGTGCCCTCTCGTCGCACGATTGATCCCCCTCCCAAGCCGATGCTCTTGACATGTGGACAAGGAAAGTTCATTCGTATTCCGGAAAACTCACTGTAGGCCGCTTGCTGTCTGGGAAACCCATTTGTCTGCAGAATTCCGACATCCGTGGTAGTGCCGCCAATGTCGACGATGATGGCGGCCTCTTCCAGTTGGCCCTGGGCCAGGAAGGCGGCGCCTCGCATACTGTTTGTTGGGCCGCTAGAAAATGTACGGATGGGAAAGCGGGCGGCCTCCTGTCCTGTCAATACCGTTCCATCGTTTTGAGTAATGAAGACTGGGCATGTCATTCCAAATTCCTTGACCGGCCTTTGAAAGGCTCTGATGGTGTGCCTGGCGAACCTCAGAATGGAGGCATTGAGTATGGCAGCATTTTCGCGCTCAAGGAAGCCCAGATTTGCAATATCCTTGGAACAGACAACATCGCATCCAGGCACCACTCGGCGGATAATCTCGGCAGCTCGCTCTTCTTGCTTCTCGACCGTGTCGATGGGACTGAAAACGCCATTGATCACGACGGCTTTCAGGCCTTTTTCTTGGATGATACGGCCTTGCTTCTCAATCTCGGCCTCGGAAATGTCGGAGATTAAGCTACCATCAATTTCAAGACCACCTTTGACGAGTGCGTAGTGACCGAGAACGAGTTCTCGCATATCGGCAGGCCAGTCTACACAGGGTGGTGCAAACTGGGAAAATGGGCCGCAAAGGCGGAGGACAGCTACTTTGCAGAGGCGAGAAGCATCGCGCTCGACGACTGCATTGACAAAATGAGTTGTTCCCATCGTCACACTGGCTACTGATGAAGGTTGGATATCTGCTGTCTTGATCATGGCCTGAATGGCGTTGCTGATGCCATGACTAGGCTCTGGAGTAGTCGGAGCTTTGTGCCAAGCAATGATTCCGCGGTTATCAGACTGTAGCTGTGATGGATCGATGATGACGCCGTCTGTATTTGTGCCTCCCACGTCGACACCAATACGCAGGTTGGCTGTAAAACCGACGTTTTGTGCCATGTTCTGCTGCTTCATCAGTGCGGCTGTTTGGAAGAAAGCGAAAGTGCGTTTGATAGCCGAAGATGCATCATTGAAGTTTTGCTGTTCATTGTGGATGACAAACAGACACCACTACAGAAATGCAGGGTACAGTTAACAGCAAAGACTTATCAGCCATAACTATCTCAGAGGATTAAGGGACCGATGATTATAATATTCTTTCGCTAAGTTTAGTATTTCTTTCTCTATCTCTCTTGTTCTTATTGTTTACTTTCTATAATTGTTCACAGCCAGCGGCTTTCTTATTGGCATCCTGTAACGTCGGGCGCCCACTTT
>JAPFUP010000811.1:0-23524 GCA_030780425.1 Beauveria varroae
CATGCTAGCGCATAGCCATCAAAACCGCAGGTCAGTGGGCCTGTAAAAACGCCGCCACTAACAGCTGCTAACAGCTGCAAAAGTGGAAGAATTTTTACAGGGGAGAGTTGGCACTGTTGCTCATTTCGATCATTACAATCTATTATAGGGTAGCAGACACGTTCCAACCATTCTCCAAAGCCACCCTAGTGCGCTAAGCCTAAACGGTCAGCTCGCTGCAAGAAAAAAGGACTCTATCTCAACGACGGATGAAATACCAAGCTCTCCAATTAGAGGTTACTTCCACCCCCTTCTGCGTGCTTCATTCATCAGCGACCCTACCTCGCACCGGATCCAGACCACATAAAGTGTCGCTGGAGTTGTGGCTGGATTCACGAACAAATCGACTTCGAAAGGTGACGCCGTCAACGAGGATGGCTTCGAGGGCCATGGCATCGCTCCGTCGGCCAGCGACGCAGATTGCAGTCGTCGCCACGCCGCGGGGCAGCTCGACAGCCGTCCGCATGCCCTGGGACGGGACTCGACGCAGCTACGCCCGCGTCTCGCGGGACAAGATTGTCCGGGCCATGAGCCAACAGCAAAAGCTGGCCGAACGCGGCGCGACCAAGGAGCAGACCATGTCGCAGATGCAAAAGATGGCAGCCAAGGATGTGTTTAAAGACGGCGGCGGGCCCTTGTTTCCCGGTACGTCGACACAACAAGCTGTTGAACTTTGCTTGCTTCTTCTTTCCCTACTTCTTCTTCTTCTTCTTCCTCTCCAAAGATAAGAGGCATGAATGCTAACCAACGATGATCTCGCACCAGGCACGTTTGTCCCGATTCCCTTTTCGCAGCGCTCCAACAACCCCCTCGAACTCGCGGCGTACCAATGGTGGCGGCTCAAGAGCTACGCGCAGTGCGTGCTGTCGGTGCTGAGCATCAAGCTGCGGTCGATGCCAAACTGGACCTCGCGGCCCAAGTGGCGCGCGCACCGGGGCCGCATCGCGCCGACGGCGCGCGCGCTGTACCGCGAGGCACTCGAGGCCTTTGCGGCGGGCGACAAGGAGACGGTGGCGCGGCTGTGCATGCCGCGATTCGCCGCGCAGCTGCACGCCGCCATGGACCGGCGCGACCCGCGCGAGACGGTGCGGTTCGAGTGGGTGCGCGACACCCGACGGCTCGTGTACCCGCGGCTCGTGTCGCATCTTATCCATCCGATTAACCCGCACGACAAGACGCTGCTGACGGAGCAGGCTGTTGTCGCGCTGTCGTCGCAGCAGCAGCTGTCGCGGCACCGGCACGACGGCGGCGGCGGGGAGACGGTGGTGCCGGGCAGTCTGCGTGTCCAGGACAAGATTGAGTATGTGGTGCTGTCGCGGTCGACGGACACAAAGGACTACCCGAGCACGCAGTGGCGTATATGGGGCACCACGGGCGGCACCACGGCCCAGGCGTACAGGCAGGAACAGGCCGTCATTCGAAAGGAGACGGCGCATCGGGCCGGCTGGAAGGACAAGAAGGAGATGCAGCAGGCGGCGGACGGCCAGGGCCGATGAGGGGTGTCTGGTATGGGCGCAGTAACACACACACACATCTCGCATCATGTATAACAAGGGAACTGCGCGTGTATATTCCGGGAAAAGAAAGCGATGGATTACTTTTGTACTATAGCTAAAACAGGCGGTGTAGGATGCTATGCCAAACAAGCCATGCTTCTCCGAATCAATTAAATTAGAATAGCCCCTCGGGCTGAGACCCTGCTATTTGCAACCATCTATGTGTACATCTATTCAAAGATCTAAGTCTTGTCTTTCAAAAGATCTAGGTCTTGTCTTTCGAAAGATCTAAGTCTTGTCTTTCAAAAGATCTAGGTCTTGTCTTTCGAAAGATCTAAGTCTTGTCTTTCAAAGATCAAGTCTTGTCTTTTTCAAGTCTGTCTTTTTCGAATAATGGGTGTACGGCTTTCACACCGCTGTACAATTGCCGCTTAGAAAAACTTGCCAGCACCAGTCGAGACACTCTCCTCGATAGGCTCGCCCTCGAAATTGCGAGGTCGGGTCGGATCCATCGGCTTGTCGAGCGCGTCAAAGACACCGCCCGTGATCTTGGCCTTGGCGTACTGGAACGCGAGACGACACGCCAGAGCGATGCAACCCCAGACCAGGCCGCCGAATGGCGCGGCGACAAAGGCGCCAAAGACGGACCAGTCCTGCGCGTAGAGGCCCTCTTCAAGCAGGATGAGGCGGGCGCCGCGGTACGCGTCCTTGTAGTAGCAGGCACCAAAGATGAAGACTGTGAGGATGCCGCCGAGGGTGCCAACGACAAACTCGAAGCCGCGCCAGACCCAGGCCTGGGGAAGCAAGCCGATGCAGAGCACGGGGATGGCGGCGGAGGACACAAGGTCGGAGATAAGGAATATTTGGAGAATGGAGGGCGCCTTCAGGGCGAGGACGACAACGGGGATGATGACGAGGACGACGAAGTCACGGATGAACCAAATGTTGAGGCGGTTGCGGAAGAGGTCGTTGGAGGCGGACGAGACCATGGCCGACTGCAGCGAGTCAAAGGCGGCGGTGCTGAGGCTGACGACCATGACGAGCACGATGCCGACGACCCAGCCGGGCAGCCGCTCGAGCAGCACGAAGAAGGCGAGGGAGCCGGCCTGCGCGGGGTCGCCGGGCCATGCGCCGGACCAGGCGGCGATGAGGCCGGTGCAGCCGACGAGGGTCAGCACGCAGAGGATGACGACCATGGCCATGGTGACACCGACGCGGAGGTCCTTGTCCGTCTTCGAGGAAAAGGTGCGGAGCCAAAAGTTGGACAGGAAAAAGTCGTTTGTGAGGACCGCGACGGGCAGGATGTAGAGCAGCTGCCAGCCGAGTAGGGTGGGCTTTGTCAGGCCCGAGGCATCAATGAGCTCGGTTTTGATTTCGGTTTTCACGCCAATGGTAATAGTGGCGATGATGATGAGGCCGACAACCATGCCGCCCTGAATGACGTCGGTGAGGAAGGAGATTTTGAAGCCGCCGAGAGACGTGTAAATCGTCGTAACGATGCACTGCACGATGACGACGGGCAGGCCGTCCAAGCCGGTCAGGGTGCTGACAACCTGGCCGATGGCGGACAGCTCAGCGACCATGTAGAGGAAGAGCGTGACGAGCGTGAGGACGCTGAGGAAGAGCATGCCGGGAATGCCGTAGCGTTGACGCGTCCACTCGGTCAGGACAAAGCCCTCGGGGCAGCGCCGGCGGATGACGGGCCCGAGATAGCCAAAGACAAGCATGGGCAGTGATGACGCGAGCGCGTACACGACGACACCCTGCACGCCGGCGATGGTGGCGAGCTCCGGGTAGGAGAACAGGATGCCGGATCCAAGAGCTGCGGGGGTTAGTCGGGGTCAAATGTGAGGAAGGGGAGGATAAGGAGAGCAGAGGGTGGTAGCGGCAGCACGTTTCTCACGCAAGCATTAACTTGATCGAGTATCACGGTGTAATCTCAGCCTCGCTGCCTCGCCGCGACGACATCTCCCACGTCCGGTCAAAGGAAGTGGGTTGGATCTCGCGCGTGGCGTGTCAGCTCGGCGCCCGTAGTGAGCCGCATCCTCTCTTCCCGCAGAGAAAGGTTGCGTGGTTGGGATGCTGTGGACAGCCCTGAAATAAACAAGAGAATGTTTGACATCCTCTGGGTTAGCATCGCCACTGAGGGCGCGTGACCCTCCACCAACAACAATTCTCAAGCGAGACGAGAAGACGAAGGAGATTATTCAATGAGGGTACGAACCTGCTGCATCAAGTAATCGCCACAACATGTAAATGTTCCATTCCGTGGTGTCGCGTACCGAGTCTGAGTACATGACTCGAGAAGAGCAATCGGGTTGCAGATTTCCACTGCTACCGCTCCGTAACGAACAAGGAGGTTGTCTGTGCAAGAGCGCCTGCTTGCGCCTTACTCACCAGAGGCGATGAAATTGAGAGCGAGAGGAAAAGCTGCGAGCGCGTCAGTGCATGTGATTTACGGGTGACGCTGGCTGTTAAAGGCCGCCGTGTCTCAACGACATCAAGCGCAGAGGCGAGTTCTGACCGGTCTGAGTGCCGTTGCTGGACAGAAAGTCCGTCTTGGCCTGGTGTCGCAGCTTCCAAGCAATACCAGTCCCCATGACGCTGTAATCGCGTGTATTATTAGCTCTCTGGCTCTGCAACCAGTGATGGGGGCCAAGACGTACAGAAAGACGCCATAGGTCAGGTAGATGATGGCGTTGGACGCCTGAAACGAGATCGTGCCCATATTGACAGCGATGAAGCTGTAAATTTCGCGAGGGAGAAAATGAGGCAACCTTTGCTGCTATTACGAAAACCGCGTACAATGATAAGATGAAGAAAAGAGCTTGCTGGCAATCACAGCGAGAAGTTTTTGTCACCATTGGCATTTGCGATGGGGATGCCTTTTCAGCCCACGAGCCCCGCTTTTTGGTGCTGCGGGTTCTTTCAGCGCCTTTTCAGCGCAAAATCATATTATCATTATTGAAATAGCCTGATTACTGAGTAAGCTGTTGCTTATCTAGAACATCTTCGACTCAGTAGAACCATTCGCTAAAGAACCCCAACGCGCCGCTAAAAGGGATCCGCTGCAGTACTGCAAGGGCTTATCAGCAATCCACTGCGCAAAATGAGGCGAATAGCTGAAGCGGACCCTTGAACAATGACAAAAGACTCTGCATGAAACCCTAAAAATAATCTTATTCGAGGTTTGGCTAAGACTAAATGGAGGAATGATAACAAATGTCCCTGTCCCTAATAACATAACCATGTGTGCTTGTCAGATAGCCGCCTTCTTGGGCTTACCCGGTCTTTCTCGGCTCTCTTTCTCTCATTAATAAAACGTGGCCCAGATGAAACACTTTCTGGCCGTCGGTCCTGATTTCTTTTCGGCCGACCCATTGCGATGAACAAAATTAGACGCAATATGTTCCTTTGAAACTTTTCTTCGTAACAACAATAAACATGAATGAAATCAGAAAGAAAAAAGACAAATCCAACCAACGAAACAAAATTGAAACCGCCCGGATCTGCTTTCACTTTTCTTCCGTGGCCGGCTCAGTGGGAGTTTGGCCTCCAGCAGCAGGAAACTGCGCTTCGGCGGGAGCTTCCGCCTGGACGGGTGCTGGTGCTCCAACGGGCGGCGCAGCCATCTGCGGCGGTGGCATCATGTGCGGAGGCGACGTCATGGGATACATGTCGTAAATGCCTGGGTAGTAGGGACCTGGGCTGTAGCCCGGGTACATGACACCGGGCGTGCCGTGAGGCGTCATAGGGCCGTAGGGCGACATGGGCGGACCGTATGGGTACGGCGGAAACGGCGGCATCCAGCCCATGGGAATGTGAGCGTGCTGGTGCGGCATGGCCATGGGTGTCTCCATGTTGCCGTAGGCAAAGCTGCCACCGCCGCCGTTGCCGTTTGTCTTTTTGGGTGTTGGCGTGAAGAGGTTGTCTTCACTAGAGAAAGTCTGGGCAGCCTCCTCGGCCGTCCTAGGGGTCTGCTCCGGATCCGCAGATGTAGCGGCAGCGTGGTGCACGACGGGCTTGCCATGGCCGGCGGGCGGATCAAACATGGTGTGCAGCGGCGAGACGGGCTCCATGACGGGCGCGTGGCGACGACGGGGAAAGGTCGCGTGCGAGTAGTTGGCCGAGCGCAGTGAAAGGCTGCGTCGGGGCGTCTCAAACGTACGAGACTGCTTCCTGTCGACCCGGATGCGGAAGCCGTTGATATCCGTGTTGTTCTGTGCAAACGTTAGTCCTCTTCGGCCAGATAAATATGGGCGAGTGCACTTACGAACGCCTCGATGGCGTCGTCGGCAGTGTCGGGGCGAGAAAACTCGACAAACGCAAAGCAAGTCATTTTGCCTACTTGGTCAGCTTGAAAGTGTCACTGGGTTGAGCTCTGCCTACTTGGACTTCCTGGAACGGGCTTTTTGAAAAGCACGACAGTGATGACCTCGCCGCAAGCGCTGATAAGGTTTGTGAGAGTCTCCTCAGTCATGTTCATGGGAAGATTGCCCATGTAAATGGATCGTCTGTCGCGATCGTACTGGTTCAAGTATTGCTCCTTGTTTGGGCTGACTTGAGTTTCAGGTCTCGGGTTCGCTGGTGGTTTGGGATCATATGGAATCACTTTATACTTGCGATGTCCACGAAAGGCCTGCAGCAGGTTAGCAAAAGTAATTCAGCTGATAGGAGAAATTGCTTACCAAAGGTACGTCGCGTCTGGGGTCGTACATTCTGTATCTGACGACAACGGTGGGAGGGAGACGCATGGAGTGCTGCATCTCGGCATCAAGTTCGTCGGCCTCGGCAATCTCTCCCAGAGAACTGAGCAGGTCAGCAGCTTCGTCGCTTGTGATGAAGTCTCCATTGTGTTTGTACACGATGAAAGTGGCTATTCATTGTCAGTACTCGATGCTCGATGAAAGCCAACATTGAGAAGTTTCTTACTATGGGCTTTGGCCATTTCAGTGCGGCATTGTCGGCCGAAAATATAAGTGTCTCTGCCGCCTTCCTTGGCCTTCCTCGCATGCTCGTCGCACTGCAGCCATTAGAACAGGCCCAGTAAATGTGCAGTCGAGGACTTACAGTGAATTGACAGAATGCAAAAGGCATCTGGCGTTGGTCACGGCGAATCTTGACAAATACGGGGCCATACTTGGAGAAAGCGCGCGTGACTTCATACTCGAGAGTCTTGTCATCGTAAAGTTGCGCGAGGCTGCCTTGTCAGTGAAGGTTGGTGCATGGTGGCCAGAGGACTTACTTGGCGGCAAAGATGCATGCCGTGGGGGGGTAAATTCCCTGGGCATCAACAGACGGGATGCCAATCTCTGAGAACTCTCCAGGGTGATCGGTGGCACCGTTTCCACTAGAAATAGATGCAGTCGATTCATCGTCTTCGGCAAAGACGTCGTCATCGGTGTTTGCGCCAACCTGGAAGGAGTTGGCGCTGCCTGGACGGGATCTTGCAGATTCGGATGCCGACTTTTTTGCAAACAGTCTGAGGAGATGTAAGTGGTATGGAGAGTCAAGGGGGCGTCTTGTGATACATACCGCTTGCCGGCAGGAGATGGAGTCAAACTTTCGCAGGTCAGACGGGCGCCTAGAAGAGTGTGAGCGCGCTGTGATTTAACAGCAAGTTCAAGCCGCAACACCCAGAGATAAATTGAAGAGGGGGATGGAAAGAAATTTTGACAATAGGATGGATATTACAAGGCAGTTGCAAAGAAGAAGAAGAGATTTTTGATACACACCATTCGAAGAGTCCTTACCTCCTGTGCGGTCCTCTTCGTCCGAGGAAGAGATGTCGAGAAGGGGCTCGCAAGAGACGGACTTGCGAATGGTCCGGTCGCCATCGCGCCTGAGATGCTTTCTGTAGCGAGACATAGGCTTCATGATGAGATTCTGCAGCAACGGTAGACTTAGCGAATGTTTAACTTGGA
Organism: Beauveria varroae; assembly: GCA_030780425.1. Taxonomy (NCBI): domain Eukaryota; kingdom Fungi; phylum Ascomycota; class Sordariomycetes; order Hypocreales; family Cordycipitaceae; genus Beauveria; species Beauveria varroae. The sequence goes on from JAPFUP010000811.1 coordinate 7,460, forward strand.
AGAATGTAAGACGGGTTGGTTAGATATGGCGAGGTGGGCGGGGAGCAAACGGCGGAACTGCAGCATGGCGAGTACGAAATCGGTCGTCCGCATGCTGCAGTGGAAGAAGCACAAACCTCGAAAGTTGTTGTTCAGAGACTCGAAATTAAGAGCAGACGATGCGGTTATTCAATCGCCAGAAAACCATCAAAGAATGTTTGCGTTGTTTGCAAGATGCAGGATTCAGGCTGCAGGCGGGAAACGATGCAAAAGGGTGCAGAAGGGTAAGACAAGGAGATAAAAGGGGACCTGCAAAAGCAGTAGAGAGAAACAGATGATCTCGCGAGCGCAGATAGCCTCAAGAGCAGATTTAACTGCAAGTTGTTGTGGTGAGCAATGAAGATGCACGAGTTGGGACGGGACGGTTTGATGGGAGGATGAAGGTAGGAAGAAGAGTGAATCAGGCACCAGTAAGAGGCAGCGTGTTAATCAGCTGCAGTCAGCCAACGCATCTAGAAAGCGTTGGAGACTATAAGCAGGTAAATAGAGAAGAAATGATTCGGGCCTTTTCTAAAAACGTGCCGACGAGTCTAGCAGTCATCGTGAGAATGGCAGCCAAGGTGAGCCGCGGGCCAGGAACCCGGCGACTTGCACTTTGGGGAATTGATAACGTGACGCGCATATTTTTGGCACAGAATTCTGGGGATTGCTGGCGGCTAGAGCGTGTTGTAACTTTTCTAATTTTACGTGCATACGAAGTGCAGGGAAAAACGTGTTTTCCTGCGTTTGGCGAGCTGGGAGAGGAGCCGCGTGGGGGTGGATTGAGGTGTTGGTGGTGGTGCTCGAGGCCAGGCGAACCGCTCTGCGGTCGGTCAAGACGGCTGATGAGGCAGATGAAGGAGGTTAGTGATGAGAATGGCGGCTACTCCGTACATCCGACAGAAATGATGATCCCGGAAACGCTCAATTTGACTCTATCGCGGGCAAGACATGTGGCGGAGAGAGCCAGTGCGTCCTTTGTGTAACGTGTTGGCGGGCGCGCTAGTTGACCTGTCAGCCAACCCCTGGAAAGGGAATTAATTCGCCCGAGAAGGAACAAGGGGAAGGAAAAAGAGATCTGGGAATTATTCAAGGATAAATAAATTCTACCTGTCTTGAAATCAGGCCATGATTGTCCGCAGCCAAGCCCTGCCAGCTGGCAACGGCCCGTCGGTCGAAGCAAGCAAACGGACGGCCGGAACGGCACAACTAACTGGGTACTGGTGCGATGAGTGACGAGACTCAAGAGAGATGATGTGAGTATATTTAGGGATTCATTTTGGGAACTATATGCCAATTACGGGAACCAAGAATATGGAAAGCCACGGCTGGGAGCTGAAAGTGGCGGGACACAGGGAACAAATGGGCGCAGTTGGAAATGGTACGATGAGTAATTAATACCGGGAAAAAAGCAGCAAATACTATCACATTGGTGAAGATTTACAGGTAGTAGAATTATGGAGTATGAAAGATCTCGTGAAAGACTGCGAGTGCAGAGATGCATCGGCACAAAAGATACGGCTGATGGCTTAGACGTGCTACTTTGGCAAGAAGCTGGCTGCACAAATTATTGACGAAGAGTAATAACAAAGCAAAATTGCCTACCTCTCAGTACTCGTGAACAAAAATACAATAAAACAATATTACATCCATTGCTCCGGACACTCGCACCAACCGCACATCGGCAGCACCTCCGAGTCCTCTTGTCGCCTCGCGGAAGTTACTCCCCCCCGCACCACCACGACTGCATCTGCATGGCGCACGGCTATCGAATAAGAAGCATCAAGTTTCCTTTCGAAAAAGAAAATAAAAAGCCCTGCATCCATCAGCCACCTGCATGCCCGTGACACCGCCTCGAATCTGACACTCTATCTATCGCCCAACCAATTTTTCTTCGCACCGTTCAATATCAACTCTCCCTGCACTGTTCAATACAGCCAGCCTCACTGGTACACCAGATCTCTTGTGCAGCCTGATCCAAACCAACTAGCGGCGGGCCACCACTCGATAGCCTGCAGCTCTATTAAGCTTCAACTTCTGTTCCAATTTATTCTCAATCTACCTACGGATACTCAGCAGATAATCCCACCGCCCTTGCTCACGCCATCTGAACCACAGCAGCACACACCACCACCGACCCCGGTCGCAACCACCGACCCCAACTTTCCCCCAAGGTCCTTTTGCCCAATTCCCTCAATGCTGCCGAGATAGCGAGAGCGAGAAAAAAAGCCACCAAACAAAAAAACTGCCTCTTTCCCTCGCGCACCCCCCCACGAGAGCTATCCGAAAGCGTCAAGGCCAGCTAGCCGGAGGAAAGAAGAAAAAGAAAGCAACACTTGCGGCTCTTTGTCGCTGATTGCAGCGCCATGGTCGTTGGCGGGCAGCTCCACGGAGCCTTGCCCAGCCCGTCGTCGCCGCGGCCGCCATCTACGCCCACATCGTCGACAACCTCGACCATTGCCGCGACCACAGATCTCGACGACGATGACGATGATAACCTTAACACCATAACGACCCGCAGCAGGACGCGGACCGCGACAGCCGGCGCCGGCGCCGGACCCGCGTCGCCGCCCCGATCTCGCCCTCCAAGGTACACGGCGACGGCGACGACAGCAACGCCCAAGGGCAGCAGCCTTCGCAATGATACGACTGCCGCTGTCGCCGCCGCCGCCACTACCGACACCACTCCCGCCGACAGACGACCGCCCGTCCACCCGTCGATGCTCCAGCCGCGCGTCGCCGTCGTCCTCAACGTGCCGCCCATGTGGCACCCCTGGCTCTTCGCCTTGCGTCTGCTGTCCTGCCTGCCAGCCGCCTGGTGGGGGCTGCCCTCGGCGCTGCATCTTCTGCTGCGCTTCCTCCCCCGGCCCGAGCACGACGCTTTTGCCTCGCTGTACCGCGGCGACGGCTGGTCAGAGCCGTACGCCTTGACGGAGACGGCCCTTGCCACGATATGGGTGCGTGTGCTGTCTCTTCCCCTCGCTCTCTCTCTATTTACCCCGGGGGCGTTGGCCGTCACATGCCAGCAACAAAACACTCGCTAACAGATGGTGTAAAACAGTCTTTTGCTTGTGGTTATCTGTCTTTTTTCTTTACTGATTGCTTAATGTCTCGATGGTATGATTTCATATAATTTCAAAAGCATGTGAGATCGTCGCTGACCCGAGTTTGCTCAGGCTCATCAATTATACCCCGCAAGCCACCATCGTTCGCCTTCTCACTATCGACGTGATAAATGCCTACCTCACCCTCACAACCCTTTCCCTCTGCGGCGGGTTCCAGGATCCGCGTCTGCTGCTTCCCGGCTGGATCGGCATCGCAACAGTACAAGCTCCTCATCGACATCAAAATTAAGTTTCTCGCTAACAATGCCTCAGACACTCACAGTGTGCTACCACATCAGCCACCAACGCATCAACATCCGCAAGGAGACGTCCACTTCGGTCAATGTCTTCTCAATCGCCAGCTACCTGAGCATGGTCGCCCTCCTCTCCCACTTGCTGGCCTTTCAGCCCGACTACCCCGCCATGCCCGTCGTCGTCCGCGCCAGGGGTTTCTGGAACGACGCGCTGCACTACGTCGCGCAGGTCAAAGGCACCATTGAGCGCGAGAGGGCCGAGCTGTAAAGGGGAGAAAAAAGGAGCGAGTTGTTTATTGGTCATGCAATTCTAAAGTCTGGCGCTGTTTTGTGTTTTCTTATTCCCCCCATAGAAAGTCATTATTATTCACACCACCCAAGTTGTAACGTCCGCTGGCTTGCTGTACGAATGCCTGCAATCAGCCAAAAGATACTAGCAAGCGGCAGATTGATTTCTCGAGATTCAGCAGCCCATCTCATACAAGTAAAGATACACAGAATAAACTTGTAATCCGTCCACTCGTGCAAGAGGTCGTGAACTACATGCTGATGCTCAAATTTGATCCTAATTTGGACCGATTGCAACTATATGGGCCGTGATCAACACTGACTCTCCTCGATAGGCTCGCCCTCGAAATTGCAGATGTCCAGTTTCCCGTGAGTGAACGCTTCAGCGCGTTTCTGTGCCTGTCCTGTGACGTTGTAACATCGATGGAACTGCGTGGCGGTCCCGCATGACGCCTGTGGCGCGGCTCAATACAACCAATCCCTCCCCCAACCTTCTTTAAACAGCAAAATCGCGGCCAGGGCCGGCTGCAATATTGCGACTGCAGTCTTTCTCCGCCCAAGCACAGCTCGATACAGCTGCTTCCACGGCCGTCGGCCACATCATTGCAACACGAATCCACACACATCTGCACACATGGGGTATCATATCGTATTGCCCTAGACTACGGCCGGGCTTGCCCTGACTACTAATTAACGAGCGACCGACAAGCCAGAAGAACATCTTGGCCCGCAGTATATCGGGTCGTCGCGTCGTAACGCCAAGCAAAAGCATGCCTTGTCCTCTCTTCCAATTCTAACCATGTTCATGAAATAAAGTGAAACAGAGACGCTGTGTTTGCCTCGCGGCGACGAAGCAGGCAGGCCAATACCATGTGAGGTAGCCCCCGAGTTTCTTGGAAAAATATCACGACTGCATCTCCTCGTACTTCTCGCGCACTGGTGGTTTGGTCCGTCGTCCCTAGAGGTGCTAGTGGGAAATCAGGTTCCCAAGCCCCGGTCAGACTGCAGCGAGAGAGTGCGTACAGTGCTTGTCATGACCGGGAGGCTATGGTTTCTAGCCGTTGGGAAAGGCTTCTCCCCAAACACGCCCTGTTGGTGCGGCCCGCATGCAATGGGCTGCAAAGACTGATGGTCCGCAGCTGCATGTTGCCGGCAGGGCGACGGCGCCGCAGGCCAGCTTAGAAACCGTGGACTTTGATAGTCTTGGGGTCTAGCTCGAGGCCCTCCTTCTTGTCGACAAGAAAGTCCTGAACATCTTTGCGCTGATCGCCCTGGAGCTGGATCACCTCTCCCATCTCGGAGTCTGCGACAATGGTGCCATTGCAAGCTGTTGTGACACAATGTTAGTGCCTGTCTTGAAAGATCGTTTTCGGACTGTGCGACGCTCGAAAGCAGCTGACACTCTCGTCAAGCTGCATAGTGGAGATTAAGATTTGTGAGACGCAGGAGACGTACCAAACTTCTTCTTGATGACCTTGAGGATTTTCTTCTGGTCAAATTTCTTTGGGAGACCTTGGACCGTGGTCAAAGTCTTGCGACCATTACGCTCTGTGTCATCGTGTTAGCGCAAGTCATTGTTGTGGCTAAACACTGAGTCGCTGGGCCACCCGAGCACACGCGACCGTGGGTCGGGCGCAGCTGCGCGGGTCCAGGAGACGAGCGGGATTAAAAACGTACGCTGAATGCGTATATGGATGTAGTTTTGAGTCTGTTTGACTTCTCCGGTGTCCTCGTCGGCTTCGGCGAAGGGGTCTGCAAGTATGTGTTGGTTAGCGAAAGTGTCCAAAGTCGAATGCCACATGTATTGAGGCGGCTGAGGTGGGTTGGTGGTCGGAGGCGGGGTTGGGCCTTGAAGCGTCGCACAGCGCCATCGACTGATGAGCGATGCGCGAGGCGAAAGTAGAAGGAGAGGGAGATATATCAATCCTCCAAGGGTTCTGAAGCTCGTAACGTACCGTAGGTCTTGAGATTTTCGATGGACATAAACTCGGAGGTGCCTGGGTAACCTTGGGAAATGGGTTTTGTGGTGGGGGAGGGGATGAGCGACCGACGGCTTTCGAAAGCGGCCTCGCTGGAGAGCTGGATGATTCTGGGAGAGGGAGCTTTCTGTTGATGCGAGAGCTGGGTTGCGAGAGCGAGAAAAGAGCTTGCGAGTCTTTTCTGTTTGCTGGCTTGCTGGTGGTTTGGGTGAAGTGCAGGAGGCAAATTAGTGTGTGCGCCCAGCGGGACGTATTTATTTCATCGATCGGAAGAGAAGGAGGGAGAAGTAGACTTTGCGAGCACCAGCCACACGCTACAGCGGGCTACAGTGGGCTCGGGACTTGGTTTGGCTCTGCATTTTCAATGATTTTTTACAATGAGGGGGGAAGGGGGGCAGTGAGTGGCTCAGCCGTGGCTGGTGGCGGGGCAAAAAGCGGGACCGTTGTGCAAATTTCATAGACAGATGCCAGACACAGAATAGTGCCCTGCACTTGACACGAGCACCAGCATTGACCGCCATGGCGCTATATTTCTCTGTACGAATAGATACCAGACTGCATAAATAGTACTTGGCCCGGCTGGAGTTTTCTATTCACTCTGCAGATCCCTTGGTTCCATCATATCAGAGACATGCCTAATAAATCTGCATAGCATCTTTCGACAGGTGTCAAATAAGCAAGTAGTACTTGCGAACGAGAGATGACTCGGGCACAACTTGCAAGAGATTCTTGTGCCACCGTGCATAAAAGGAAAAAATTCTGCCTAAAATCCAAGGCAAAACACATCATCTGCACTTGCCCACCACCCACCTGTCACCGTGCTACCTTCAACATATCACAAGCCCATGGCTTAGAGACATTGTACAGATATCGCATCACCGTAATCTGTAGAGCCTCAAGAGCCTGTCCAAGCCATTTTTCCACTCCCTTGTCAACCTATCAATCGATCTGCCGGGTTGATCATGCGCCATGCGCCAAACCTTCCGCATACCCCCGCAGCCCATCCATTCATGCAACCGCCTCGCCAGGTTTCAGGCAGACAATTCAAATACGGGTGCAAGAAAAATACCAAGGACCATTTGCCGAATGAAATACACTCACGCGAAGCCAACTGATCTATGGTACTGATAATACTCACTGCACACACCTCACACTTGAGCACCGGTTATTTCGCGGACGATAGCCGCCACCCCTATTGTAGTTGTATCAGCAGATCTCCGACACGGCCGAAACTTTGCGTAGCTGGTAATTAGTAGAATTTCAGACTGCAAGTCATGAGAGGCCAAATATTGCGCTTGAATCCAACAAACATGTGAGTGAGAAACGTGACTTTGTGAACCAGTTACCGGGTACCCTAAAATGGGCTTCTTTCAACACTCCGCCTTTACAACGGCCATGGTCTCAAAAGCCTATGCACTTCTACATATACGTAGCAAGGCTCGACTTCATAGTACTGCCACATTGTTTGGCTGCTCGTGTTGATGACAACACTCTTGCTATCTTTGCATTAGCGGACATGCGGTTTCTCAACTTGCAACCTCAACAACAGAGCAAACGTATGCCACAAATCAGCTCAACCGTGAATTCCATTACCAGAATCAGGCCCAATGCGTCGACGTTTACTTTCTAGGCAGGGCTTCAAGGAATTGCTGGCCTCCAACCAACTTGGCTGTTGAACCAGCGCTATTGATCCGCCCAAAACTATGTTGGGCTTTCTGCAGCGTTTGTAACTATAGTTCATCCAAACTGATTTGTAGATTTGAGCTGATTTCATCGTTGCGATCAGTCTACATACTCGAAACTGTAATTCCCGAGGTAAAGAAGGTGGAGATATGAGTAATTTGGTGATGCCAGGCCCTAAAGGCAGCCCAATTGCAGAAAGATCTACTCGACACAGAATGTCAATTAGAAAAAGCAAAGGTACAGAAATAAGCCAGTAGCTACAGCTCGCACACCGTTTCTGTAAATTGTTGCAATTCCAATTTGTCAAAGAAAGTCACTTCAGATGTGGTGGATTTTCGCCAATAGACCATTGCGCCATTCCTCACTTTAGGCAACTGGTAAATTTTGATGCGATGATGCAGCACCAAGGGTACATGTTCGAGTCTAAATAATGGCATACGCCCGGCCATTGAGCACAAGTGGATTGCCGATGTCGCATCGCGGCCGCGCTCCCCCCGCCGAATACGTGCCTGCGGTAGGCCTGGTCATGCGATGTGAACACATTGAGGAGGTGGCAGACGACTGCAAAAGTACCATGTTAGGTCTGTGCATGTGGTCAAATGGCAAAGGCCCTGGAGTAGCGTCTTCCAATGGCGATACAACATTACCTTCGCAGTCTCCTTCCTAATTGTACGATGCGCCCCAATCATGTCACCATGCTCCGCCGCGGCCGCACGGATTAGACGCTGTGCGCCTGCCTAATTCAGATGAGATGCCGCAATAAGTGGCCCGGGTCCGGGTGACGGTCGGCCACCGTCCCGGCCGTGCTGCAGAGCATTCTCTATAAGATGACAGAGGTTTCCCTGCAATGTCGAAATGTAGAATATGGTTCTCCGTCTTGTCACTGCACCCAATCATTACTCACGGGTAACATGCATTGGTCTACATTGACCACCGTTCTTGGCTTTGTGGGCGCCGGCGAGGCCCTCCTGCGAGCCCCGAAGCCGATCAAGTCCATGAAGACCATTACGGAAACACTGCTTAGCGATGCCGGCAAGAAGCCTAGCACGGGCAACGCGACGGTGGCGTACTTTGACCAGCTCATCGACCACAGCCGCCCGGAGCTGGGCACGTTCAAGCAGCGGTACTATTACAGCACCGCGTACTACCAGGGGCCGGGCTCACCCGTCTCCGTGGAGGCGCCGTCCGAGGCGGCAGTCCGCGACGAGTACGTGGTCCTAAACAATAAGACCATGGTCGGCTTCATCGCGCAGAACCTGGGCGGCGCGGCCGTCACCCTCGAGCACCGCTTCTACGGCGCGAGCACGCCCATCGAGGGCGCCCACAACACGGAAAACTTGCAGCCGCTGACGCTGGAAAACTCGATTGACGACCTCGTCTACTTTGCGAGAAACGTAAAGTTTCCGTTTGATCCGCAAGGCAAGTCGCACCCCGACAGCGCGCCGTGGACGCTGAGCGGTTGCTCGTACGCGGGCGCGCTGTCGGCGTGGACTGAGAGGCTGGCGCCGGGCACGTTCTGGGCGTATGAGGCCGGCAGCGCGGTCGTGCAGGCCCGGAATGACCTCTGGCAGTATTACAAGGTCGTGGGAGAGGCTTTGCCGCAGAACTGCTCTGCAGACTGGCGACGTGTCATGGCGCATATTGACGAAACCCTCATGCATGGCTCTGACAGCAACAAGAAGCAGTTGAAGGGCAACCTCGGAGCGGCAAATCTTAGCGACGAATCTGCTGCTGAGTCTGCGACACGATGGTTGGATAACTGGCAGAGTCAGCAATATTACTCGGGCTATTCTTCAATCTTCAAGATGTGCGACTACATCGAGGTATGTTCTGTCTGCACATTTCCTTCTTACTAGCGTTGCTGCATTCTCTCGAAATCGTACTTACTTCTTGTAATAGAACCAATTACCCGAACAGTACGAGCCCGCGCCTGGTCCCGAAGGTCTTGGACTGGAAAAAGCTCTCGAAGGCTTCTTCCGCGGCCTAAAGGACCGGAAGCTCTCCCGCGAGGACACTCTTGACGACGGCGGCTCGGACCCATGGGCCTGGCAACTCTGCAACGAACCGTAAGACACCCAGGCCTAGACACTTGACGACTTGCGCCGCTGCTAATATGAAAATGAACTTGTGCAGGTTTCAGTGGTGGCAAACGGAGCGCCCCGGCACGCCCCTCCATGTCACGACCGGTTATGACACGGAAGAATCCATGCGGCGAGAAACCTGCATCGACGGCTTTCCCGACGTCGGCAGGCACAAGGTGGGCATCAAGCTCGGCCGCGACGAGGACACCGTCAACCGCCTGACGGGTGGCTGGGACAACAACAACGCCACGCGGCTGGTCTGGGTCAACGCCGAGTTCGACCCGTGGCTGTACGCGACCGTCTCGTCGCCGGATCGACCAGACGGGCCGCTGCAGAGCACGGAGAATGCGCCCGTATTTATGCTCCGCGGTGCCGCGCACTGCAACGACTATGTGACGAAGAATTACGAAGTCAACGAGGATGCGCGCGCCATGTTTGACGGAGTGGCAACGAATATGAAGAAGTGGGCGGCAGAATTCTATGAGCAGCACAACGTGACGCGCAGATTCTGAAGCGCAGTCGCGTGCCTAACTCGAATCAGACGAAGATTAAGCTCAATAGGAGCGATAAAAAGTCTGGAATATAGAGTATATATTTGGGAGAAAGGATATATAGACTCGGCCCGGATATAGCAAAAGTTATCTTTCTGCAGAGGACGTCAGGCTGTTGGCTCGGCGAGGACCTTGAAGACTACAAGGTGTCACAAAAGTGAACAAGCGGCAGAACAATAATTCCGCGGGTTGGAGAAGAGAAATCGGTAAAACTCAAGAGCAACCTATGACCAGCAGTTATCGTGCTTTCATCATTTGGTTGGGCGCGGTTGAACTTATACCCGCTATGTAAATACTCCCGCAATTATTTGTAGATGGCCACGCATCGCCTCATATTTTGAGTGGTGGAAGTACTGCATCCGCGAACATGTCAAAATCAACAAGAGAGATTCTTTTAGACCAGGCGAAGCAGGATCCCGGGCTGCCTCGATCGCTGCCAACGACGTCGTTCTGGCAAGTCCCACCACACCCAACACTCGCGGACAAGCAATCTCCCCAGCTACCGGTGAATACCGATGTCGCCGTTATCGGATCTGGCATCACAGGATGCAGCGTAGCCAAGCACATTTTGGACATTTCTTCGCAATTAGCCGGCGGCGTCGTGACGGTGACAGTCTTGGAGGCGCGCACACTCGTGAGCGGCGCCACGGGCCGCAACGGAGGGCTCTTGACCTCTTTTGTCCCTGAAGAGTTTGGTGATTTGGTCGAGCACTATGGCGCAGATGGGGCTGTCAAGATGGCACGCTTCGCAAAGCGGAACCTAAAAAGGGTGCACGAGCTGGCAAACTCGTCGCCGGAGCTCAGAGAATGGAGCCAGATGCGCCAGTTGCGAGATGTCGTGTGCTTTAGCAGTGCTGAAGATTTCGCGGCGGCAAAAGAGTCTTGGACTTTATATGAGGAGCATGTGCCAGAGGACAAGGGGAAAACGGAATTCTTGACTGCCGAGGAGGCAGCACAGGTGAGATGAGTCCGCTTGATTCGGACGCTCGACTTTTAACGTGGGGGCAGAAGTATAGTGTTCGCGCATCGGCTGGAGCATTAACGTTTCCAAACGGTGCTTGCTGGCCATATAGACTGATAACCGATACGTGGTCGCAGCTGTGTGAACAGTACCGGTCTAGGTTGTCTATCGAAACCAAGACACCAGTAGAGAGGATTACGTATGATGGCAGCGACGCAGCATTTCCATACATCTTGCACACGCCGAGAGGCGACATCAAAGCTGCCAAAGTAATTCATGCGACAAACGGCCATGCTGGTCACTTGCTGCCATCTCTCCGCGGCTGCATCTACCCGCTTCGCGGTAGCATGTCAGTGCAGAAAGCAATACCCGAGTTCGGCCATGACGGCCAAAAGTTGACATGGAGCATGGTCAACAAGCGAGTCTACGAGCCGGACACAGACGTCCTGGAAGCAGGAACGTACTACGCGCAGCAGAATCCCATCACGGGGGACGTTTTCATTGGCGGGGAAAAGACCAATGCGCGAGACTTTTTCGTCGCCGACGACACGGCGGTGAATGCACACTGCCAAGACAACTTTACCACGCTTCTGCCGCGCTACTTTATCAGAGGCTGGAGCAATGACAGCAACAGCGAGCCGGGGTCCGAGGTCCGGGCTACATGGACGGGCATTATGGGCTTCACGGGGGACCGCCTACCGCTGGTCGGGCGGCTGCCTGCGAGCACGACGCAGCGCGGCGGCGACGACGACCAGTGCCGGGGGGAATGGATAGCGGCGGGCTTCAACGGCTACGGCATGTCGCTGTGCTGGGCGTGCGGCGAGGCCGTAGCCAGAATGGTGCTGGGGAAGGACGTGGATGATTTTCTGCCGGCGGCGCTGGCGGTGACGCGGGAACGGATCGAGCAGCCGGCACGTAGGGGCGCGTTGGATGCGGTTCTTGAAATGGTGGACGCGTGAGGAGGTATGGCTGTTGTGGAGGACGATGAAATGAGCGGGATACCGTCAAGCACCCTTTGTGTAATATTTCGAGCGGCGGATTGATAATACATAGACACGATGTTGACGCAAGATGGGACGCGCAAGACGATAGTAGGGAGGTGATATAGACCTTCTGAGCATGCTTGCATAGCTAGACAAGGCAGAGGGAAAAAGAAATCCACAATTGCCACAGTTATTCAATATCCATTTTCTTTTGTGGATACTCGCCTTGTAAAGATTGCGAACCACTTTGCGAGCGCTGCATGATACTGCATCTGGAATCCAGGCGTCCAAGGATCCAGGGGCGGAGGTCTTGGCGTCTGCCCTGGTCCATCAAGATGAGCATGATGAGCATTGAGGAGTAATGTCAGTTACGAATATCGAATAATTAGAACTTGCGACTAATCAAGGATGTGGTAAAGCCGAAAAGAAAGGAGAACAGGAAAATCATCCCAGTGTATAACTGTTGGGGCATTATCGAGACCCGTCTAGAAAACTGCTAGAAATTTCTTCTCAGCAGCTTCCACAATATCATGGAGCAAAGCACCCACTCAAGATGCACCCGGACCAAGTGCCTTGCTGAGGCAATTGATGATGAGGATACCGGCATATATTCGAGTTTGGCTGGTTGTTGATGAGATCAGGCACCAGTGGGTAAGGGTGGAATGAGGGTGGCTCAAGCGCTGTAAAAGATGGGATTGAGAGCTTCTCTAGTGGGCAGGGCCCTATAATCGGACCTATCGTCAAGACTTTACAGGGTACCTATCTTCAGATAAGTACAGGGGTCTTGGCTGCTAGAAATGGCCATGCTTGCATGTCTTACAGGGCTGTTGTTGACAAATTGGAGGGCGCTTGATCAGGAAAAGTCAGCTGAGCAAAGGCCAACAAGCCAGTTTTTATCAGGCAATTAAGCTCGCAAACGGACACGCAAAACCAGCTCGCTATTTATGGTTAAACTTATCATGCAGCACAAATTATCCATCACAGCATGGCACTGCCAGATACTCTCTGAAAGGGGTCAGCAGGATTCACCAACTTTCGCCTAATTTCCGAATCCGTCGCCGTCACTCGGCATCATGATCCGTCCTGAACAATGGACGTGGGCGGCCCGACGACCAATCTGCTGCTGATCTTGCCCTGCTCGGCCGCTCGCCTCTGCCCGATCCGAACCCAGACTCCATGTGCGCGTGAAGAGACAAATTTCGACACCGGAGGCGTGGGAGGCGGTCTCCTCCTCTGCATCTCCACCACTTGCCACCACTAGTCCAGGGGTCAATCAGAGGGATATATGGTTAACGAATTCTCGGGATAATAGGGCTATGCTGCATTCGGCCAGTCCGTGGGCCGTGGCGCAAAAGCCCCAAACTATCATTTGTGTTCCTGACTGTTCCTGGCAAAGGGGGCACAACCTGGCAAGACCAATCAACGAACACGCTCAACCTGCCATGCAAGGTTGCTTGGACCTGATGCCCTTGACTGTGATCGGTACAACTGACATCTTTTCTAGGCAGTTCGTTCAGCGAGACAGGAAAAACGGCAATTGCCTCTTTGGGATGCTACCATCTCGTCTGATTCTTGGCACCTGTCCAACAAGACTTCCTCCCGGCTTAGCCTCGACATGTCTGCCGAAGCACGCGTGGCCAGAGTCAGGCACCATGCGAATAATGAAAAGCACATAATAACCTAGCCACGCTACTCATGCAGTTGAGCCTCCAAGCTATTCCTGTTCCTGAACGAGGCGCTCCTCCGCCAGCCCTTCGTTGGTTCCAGCTAGCCTCGGGCTATCCACACATCCTCTGTCTAGACCCGTCGACCGTCTGCCATCCGGTCCATCCCTCCACGCGCGTTATGCCACACCAATACCGCCAATACCACAGCCTGGCTGGCTGTCCAAAGTAATCGACCCCCCCGCCGAGCAAATTCTCTCACTCGACCCGCTTCATCTAGGCAGATGGACAGGGTTGAGCGTGGATGTGGAAGCGTGAGAAGGCTTCTGCGGACCGCCACTAACGCCGCGCCGTCGCCCTCACCCACCTTTCTGCTGACGTCTTGTCCGTCTTGGGTATGATGCAGCGCTGCTGGCTAGTTGACTAACATGCTAAGATCGTGGGTGATGGAACCGGCCACACAGTGAAAAGGGCAGCTGCTCCGCTCCTCCTAGCCTGATGCTGTCCCTTTCCTCTTCTTCATCAACTCTCTCTTTCAACGTAGAGACTCACCGGGCTCGGATACTAGGCCTCCTTGTAGACGTTTTTGTCTACGTCCCTTCTTTCAAACCAATCGACCAACCAGTTCACATTCTTTAATAGTTTCACAGGTCTCGACCAAATTACAGTCTTTTACACATAATGGTCTCCAAGCTCTTTACCGTTCTCGCCGCTGCTGGCGTGGCGGCGGCCGCTGGCACCAATGTTGCCAAGTTTAACGCTTACTGGGTAGGATTCACCACACCAGGTCAATTTAATTCTTGCCTTCTCTAACACAAACTCAATTACAGGGTCAGTCTGGTCCTGCGGACGAGAGTCTCCGCCAGCGTTGTGACGAGGGCGCCGACTACATCAGTCTGTCCTTTGTCACCTCGTCTCCCGAGAACAACCCTGATACCGGCTATCCTGGCATTGGCTTTGCCGCCCACTGCTGGGCCACTTCCTTCAAGGCCAATGGAAAGGACTCTCAACTGCTTAATCACTGCGGTACCATCATCAATGATCTCCAATACTGCCGTGACAAGGGCATAAAGATGCTGCTTTCCATTGGCGGTGAATGGAATGAGAAGACCGCCGACTACCGTGTCACCACTGAGAAGAACGGCCGTGAATTCGCCGACTTCCTCTGGGGTGCTTTCGGTCCCTACGATTCCTCTTGGACGGGCCCTCGTCCGTTTGACAAGAGTGCTACCGAGCACAGCGCCATTGACGGTTTCGACTTTGATCTGGAGCTCCCCAAGGTCCACGGCAAGCACTTTGACAACAAGCCCTGGATCGCCATGATCGACGAGTTCCGCAAACTCAGCAAGGATGTCTTCATCACCGGTGCGCCCCAGTGCCCTACCGCGGACGAGTGGTTCTCTATGAAGGAGATGATCCAAAAGGCTCAGTTCGACGCCCTCTTCATCCAGTTCTACAACAACCCCGGCTGCGATCTCAAAAATGTCAATTTCAACTACAAGACGTGGGAAGGCATCATCGCCGCGAGCGACAAGAGCAAGAACGCTAAGCTCTTTGTTGGTATTCCTGCTTCCGCTGCCGCTGCCTCAAGCGGCTACGTCGCTCCCAAGGATCTCGAGAAGATCATCTGCCCGATTGCCAAGAGTCCCTCTTTTGGCGGCATTTCCATCTGGGACATGTACAAAGGTTTGAACAATGTGGTCGATGGCAAGTCCTTCAACCAGCACGTTCAGGACATTCTCAGCAAGTGTGGTGAGCACACCACCACCACTACGACGACCACGACCTCTACGACCTTGAGCACCACTAGCATCGCGACGACCACGACGACCAGCTCTTCTAGCATCGCAACCATTAGCACCTCGTCCGTCTCGACCAGCAACAGCACCTCCACCGGCTTGACTTCGACCCCGACCGGCAGCAACAGCACCAGCTCTGCTCAGCCCACCACCATCTCTAGCTCCTCTGTCCAGCTCACTGGCACTGGCAGCTCTCGCACTGCTGTTCCCACGTCTGGCACGGCCTCCATTCCCTCAGGCTCGCACTCCAGCCTCGTCCACTCTTCCGGCGCCGCCACCACCACTCCTCCCGTCACCGTGGCGCCCTGGAGCAACAGCACCACCACCTCGCAGGAGATGACGACCAGCACCATCTACACCACCGCCACCCGCACCATCACCGACTGCCCCCCCTCCGTGACCAACTGCCCCGCCCGCGTCGTCACTGAGACCATTGCCCTCTACACCACTGTCTGCCCTGTCACCAAGACCAACCACCTCCCTCCCAAGCCCACCGCCAAGCCCAGCCAGCCTACCGAGGAGATGACTACGAGCACCGTGTACACCACCAAGACGTACACCATCACCGACTGCCCCCCCTCCGTGATCGACTGCCCCGCCCGCGTCGTCACGAAGACCATTGCCCTCTACACCACTGTCTGCCCTGTCACCAAGACCGACGAGGCTCCCAAGCCTACCGCCACCCCCAGCCCCCCCGCCC